>PVIJ01025023.1:0-11300 GCA_004024925.1 Scalopus aquaticus
AAAAAAAAAAAAAAAAAAAAAAAAAAAAAAAAAAAAAAAAAAAAAAAAAAAAAAAAAAAAAAAAAAAAAAAAAAAAAAAAAAAAAGAATGAGTACAAAGATTGTTAGAGGTAGGCAATTTAAGAATGCAACACAGAAAACAAAAAATGAAAACTAAAGGAACTATATAATCTTCAGAGAGACTGTTGCTTAAATTTTTAAAAACTTGAGATGGTGAACTGGAGCATATTTTTGTGGAGCATGACCCACTTAAAATTTGCAATCAGGACATTACAAATTCTTTATTAATGAATATTTTATTACTTAATTACTGATCGAAGCAGTGAGATCAAGCACACAAAAATTTATTCTCATGAAATCCTTTGCTTGAAAGCTTTATAATTTTATATTCTTTACTAGTTGAAGATTTAATTACCCATAGATACAATGGAAGTACGTGTGCTTCTATTTATATATATTTGCTTGTATATGCATAAAATGTCTCTGGAAGGGCATGGGGATCTCTGATAATTATATTTAGGGAAGAGGTTTAAGTGACTTGGGTGCAACAGGATGCTCTCTATACTTTATAAGCATAGTGTGTGTATACATATAACATTGCTTTTAAATCAAACGTTTTTAAAGACATTGGTTACAAGTAAGGAAATTCTCAGCTCACATTAGTCAATTCTCTTCCGTCTTCAATGCATATAAAATATTATAACTTATAATTCTATATGGTATTCAAGCAAATATTTGTTTGAATTTGTTATCTAGCATGTCAAGAATGTGCCACCAATGAATTATCTAAGGTGTGCAAAACACAAGATCTGGTTAAAATCTTGTTTTAGTTTTATTGCTATACCTTTTCAAACATACTTCCGTTTCATCTTACTTTCTTCTCTGATAAATTATTAAACTAAAGATATCTTTCTTCATTCAACACACTTTAAAAATGTGTCAAATAGTGTCTATTAAAGTTAAAAAAGACACAGTCCCTTTCTTCCCAGAGCATAGAGTCTACTGAAGGAACAAAACATTGAAAAAGGCAATTGCAGTATTATTCGATAACTGCCAGAGAGTGCTAAAACTGGAACAATATGGGATAACAAGAGAAAAGACATAATTCAAACTGGAAGTAAAAACTCTAAGGGAGAGGTAGGGAATGTTCGAGAAGATCTTTTCAGGTAGAAGAATTATGACAGACTGAGGCTCACTATAGCTGGGGTTTAATGTACAAAGAATTAACTGTAAAGGAAAGTGGGTCCTAGATCATCTAAGACTTCCCCTTATATTATTTACTGAGGAATTTCTAGCTTATGCAGAGGGTTTTGGGAAAGCATGTTTGACATGTTTTTAGTAAGCAAGTTGCTGTGATCAGATTTGTGTTTTAGAACATTCACTATATTATAAGGTAGAGAATAGTCTGGAAGAAGTAGACAATAAGGCCAGAGTTAATAAGGGAGTTGAAATTATTACGGTCAGAATGATAATGGTCTAAAAGAAGGAGGTGGCATCAGGGACTAAGATGAATGGAAAAAATTACGTGATTAGGGCCTCCCTGGCAGTGAGTTCGCCACCCGGCCAGGGAGATTCCCACATGGCGCGGCAGACCTCTCCTGCCTCACCCACTGCTGCCCTCAGCAGTGTATTTCCGTCCATCTGCCTATGCTGCTCCCCACTCTGCCTCTAGTGAACCCTCTCGCCACCCCACGCCTCTGTCCTGTACCCCAGCTTGTATGCATAAATAAATAAATCCTTAAAAAAATTACTTGATTGATTTGTTTTTGGATTAACAAGTTGAGGATTAGTAGACTTCTTACATATAGAGTTGCCAAATTTATCAAATACAAATACAGGATGCCCTGTTAAGAATGAATTTTAGATAAGCGCACAGTAATTTATTGATATAAACATGCCCCACGTACGAATATATGTAATTTTATGCCAAAAAGTATTCCTTATCTGAATTTCAAATTTAACCAGGTGTCCTACATCTAAACAGGCAACCACACTGCATCAAAATACTGATTATAGGCATTTTTGCAACATTCCTTTTATCTTCTAACAAATATAAATTAATATAAATTATAATTTACTATAAATTATAGTAAATTATAATTTTTACTAAAAATTATAATTTTTTTCAGAAGAAAGCAAGTCTAGACCAGAAAAGATGGGAAAGAAGGAAAGCTAATTATGTAAAAACTTCAAGGACCATGCCTTTATTCTAATACTTATGATTTCCATCCATACTTTTATTCAGGAAAATAAAGAACTATCCATGATATTACGACACCTAATTTTCCCACCTCAGTCTTGTTTCCCCTTCTTCCTTGCTATCACCATTTTATTTTTGCTTTGTGGGTTGTTAGTACTGAAATAAATATCACAAAACACTAAACTTTGTTTTAAAACAATTAATGAGGTCACTATTAATGTTCTCCTAGCTTTAAGATATCTACTCTCTAAGGTTCAGAAAGGTTAAACATTTTCCTATAATCACATAGCTTACAACCCAAAATAGCCAGTGCTAGAATTTCCATGGTTTGGCTTTGCCATATTACCAACTCCCTTAAAGAGACCAAATTATTTACAACTTCTCTCAGCCTCTTTGGTTAACTTATAGAATTTTTCAAGTTAACAATTCTTAGTAAGTTTTTTGGAAGCTGCCTTCATATTTAGGTTGTTCTCTCTGAAAATTCATAAAGTCTAACTTAAGTTGTGTATAATTAAAATACATTCACTCTTTTATGCTTACAGGCAAATTAAATTAGCTAGCCAGTACCATTTTTAAAATTTCACTTCTATCTCTAAGTCCACTGGGCCAAGCACTTCTTTAAAATTACTTAAATTACTCAACAATGTTGATGCTTTAGCATTCACTTAATATCCACCTAAATATGACATTGGCTGCTTTCCTTAGAATTTTTTTTTTAATGATCCAGTTTTTCTCCTAAGATTTGACAGTGCTCCTAATATTGTGCTGAAACATTTCCTTGAACATTATTAAAACAGGGATCATTTTTGAATCACTTAGATTCCATCATCAGAAGCATTCTTAATTTTGTTGGTTTATTTATTAAAACTACCAAAATAATTACTCCCCTTTAACAACTGATTAACAAATGAAAGAGCCCCCAGCATGGATACATATGTGTTATATGTCCTTTTACATACAGGCATCTCTGCCTGTGTATTCCACATTTACCTTCTGTAGGAAAGTAATCTCAGCTGCTGAACTCAACAGACTTTGTTTATGCTCCCTTGCGGCATTCATCACTTTTTGAGCTTGTAGTGTAGCTATTTATGAATATTTATCTTCTCCCCTAAGATTTTTACAGGTAAGAACTGTGTTTAATTCATCTTTATGTCTCCCACAGTGCCGACACACAGCTTTGCATACTGTGAGTACTTGTTAAATGTTTGTTAAATGAAAGACAGAAGAAAAAGTAACTTGAATTTATTTGAACCCCTGGTTCTAGAAAGATTTTATTAAAATTCAGTAATCCAGTACCTATTAAAGTTTTCCCCCAGGCCCTTCTTTTATTTTTTTACTGATATTTTATTTCCCAAACCTTAATTTTTTTTTTCTCAATCAGTAAAGTACCATCTTCTTCTGCACATGTAAGGTTAAAAGGAATTTGAGATTAAAATAGAAAATGCTTGAGATTTATTAGCTGGCCTTCCGATTATACAATCCTTCTGCATTGTCCAGTGAAGATAACAATATCAGCTCCTGATATTATAACTGAACTAGATAAACTAGAATGCAAGAGATCAGAAGCTTATTCTGTGGAGGATCCTCACAGAACGTGATAGATTCAGATTATGTAACTAAAACTCCCCTTCCTTCGACACTAGAAGTTGCTCGAAATGAACAAAAGCATATAAAAATAGAGATCATCTGTATGAATACTGTTAATGGGGAAGGAAGACATCCACATTTTGAAAACTTCAAGGGATCTCTGCTTAATTTAATTGAAATGGAAGCTAACTGAAGGACTGCCATTCATTTCCTGAAAAAAGCAGCACAAGCTGCTGCTAAGTGGGAAAAAAAGCCATGGACATGCCTCACTTTAGAAAGCTAAGAAGCAGAGAGGGCGAATAGAACTATTCAGTTAGGAACCCCTTTGGCTCTCCCGTGTAAAGAAATATTTCCAAATCAGTTGAGCTGGTAGGTTCAAGAGTAAGTGTGGGAAAAGGGTGTGGCAAAGTTTCCATGTCTTCTCTGAGCACAGCATTTTCCCCTATTGCCACTTGCTCCTCAATCTTCCAGCTATCATCTTCAAATTGTACTCATCCTTTAATCCCCATTCTACCTCCTTCATCAAGCCTCCCAAGCAAATAACCCAGAGTGAATTAGACATCTTACTCAACCACATCACACGTCATTCTAATTGAACATGTATGTCACCTGTTTTGTGCATCTTTTCCATCTGACTTTACTGAGTTACATCCTTTTATAATAAACCAGTCATTCAGCAAAAACAAAACAAACAAACAAAAAAGTAAATGTGGTTGCACTAAACTGAAATCAGTTTAGTTTCCGTTTCACAAAGTTTTCCCCAATGCTTTTTATCCCTCTCTCGATGCCATATGCAGTGACAGAGGAGACAGCACACATGACTCCTTGTTTGTGGAAAACAAATAAATAGAACTGGAAAGCTGGTGACTAGAAGAATAGATTAACAACCCAGAGAAGAAAGTCAGAAAAGTACCCTTACCAATATCACCCAAGTTTATACTTACTCTTTTTTTTAATATATATTTTTAAAGATTTATTTATTTATGCATACAAGCTGGGGTGTAGGTCGGAGGTGTTGGGGGGTGAGAGAATTCACTAGAGAGAGAGGGGAACAGTACAGGCAGATCCACTGAAGTACAATGCTCAATGCTGAGGGGAACAGTGAGCAAGATAGAAGAGGTCTGCTGCACCATGTGGGAGGCTCCCTGGTCGGGTATCGAACCTGTGCTGCAGTGGCTCTGGATAGCTTGAGAGTGCTGAGACAACCCGTTGCGCCACCAGGGAGGCCCACTTATACTTACTCCTTGTTTGCAACCAGATAAACATGTATCAGTCATTTTCCACATCTGAGTCTCCAAAATGAACATTCTAGCAAATGTTAAGAATGAAAAGAATTAAAATATTCCACTTACTTATTTTTGAGTGAAAAAATTCATAAAGACAATTTTCCACCTTCAATGACAGGTAAAAACAAATGAAATTATGTATTTCCTTCAACAACAAAGCAAAGTGGGACAACACTCAAGAAATAATTGTATACAATGTAAAAATATGCTACTAAAATGTGTTTGTAAAGACAAACTTTTATTAAAATAATTGGAAAACGTGGTCTATATGTCTAGACGGAAAGAAGAGTTTTGCCAAACACACAGTGACACACAAAAGTACAAGTATATTTTGCTTCTCCCCACACCAAACTAAGGGAAAAAGATTTAATTTTAACAATCTTGTTGAAAATATACCTGTGTGGACCTCCCTGGTGGTGCAAGGGGTTAAGTGTCAGCACTATGAAGCTAAGGGCAGCCACTGCAGCACAAGTTCGATCCCTGGCCAGGGAGCTGACCCACATGGCTCAACAGACCTCTCCTGTCTTGCCCGCTGCTCCCCTCAGCAGTTTATCAGTCCATCTGTTCTGCTCCCTGCTCTGTCTCTGGTGAATCCTCTCACCCTCTGCACCTCTGTCCTATACCCCAGTTCTTGTATGCATAAGTAAATAAAAATAAATCTTTACAAACATTAAACTTCCTCCTGTAAGAGGAAAGTGTAAAACAGATAATAGACCCTGCCAGTGAGAATGTTAACGTATTTGGGAGAGAGAGAGAACAAAAGAGATGGAGATAGAGAAAAAGAGGGGAGGAGAAAGAGACTCTGAATAGGTCTCTGAGTAGGACTGTTCCACTACCTACAAAGCCCCAAGCCAGAAGCAGGTTGTCAGTGAATGGTTTAGCACTCATGGTCCGCAAGAACATGAGCTGTGTGTTCCATGGCAAGAGTTCATCATATTTACTGTAGTTCCCCCCACCAACTCTGATTCAAAGTCTTATTTTTTTATTCTTTTGGAATATTATTAAATTATTATTAGAGAAAGATGTTCTGGGTTATCTGTAAGATAAAGTCAATTTTTGGAAACATTCAAGAGCAACTGAATGTGTTACTTATTTCTATGAAATATTTTTCATAATTCCTATTCCTTTAAAAAAATGTGATCAGCAACAAATGATTACCAAGCCCCCAACATCTACGACCACTTCCAGAAACCAAGGCATCTGAAGTCCAATAGACACAAGGGGAAATTAAAAGCAATTTGAAATCTCCTCCATTAAGAGGTACTTGCCATCTTCAAACCTGCCCTGGGGATACAATCTCCTAGGGTACCTAAGTTCTATTCATTTCAGCCACTTAATCAAATTAAAATGTGATCATATTAATTCATTGCTATGTAGATAATTTAATCCCCTATTTTCTTAAAACACAACTGTTCCCTTGCAAGGATGGAGCAATATTGGAGAGTGCAGATAAAATTGATCACTACTGATTAAGTATGCTCAAAGTTGTGAATGTCCTCGCAACATTCACACGTGTCCAGTTTGCCCACAATACATGTTTTGAATAGTAAGAAAATGTTTTGAAGTTTCATATTTAAAAGTTTCTGAGCTAGTCAATGGCTTTATTTTTCTTCTAGATCTCATTCAAGTGATCAGAGTTTGAATTCTGACTCTTACTGACTAGTCGTGCGATGTGGAATGAATTTATCAAACAGCATCTTCGTTTTGTCTTCTGTAAAGTGGGCTTTGTTTATAGTACCTACCTGAAAGGCTTATTTTCCATATTAAACAAAATAATACAAATTTTAAAAATTGTTGGTTTTACCATTGTGTTTATCACTGTATGCTGAATGTGTCTATTTCTTTTCTATTAATGTAGATACATTTAGGAAACCCAGTCATTCTCTTCTAAACAAAATTTACCCATGTAAGGAAATAATAAAATGAAAATATGTTGTAAGCCATTATTAATCAGGAAGAAACTATCAATTATTGAGTAGTTATTAAACACTGAGTTCTTTACAGGTATCTTTTTTAATATGACTTTAATTGGTAGTTTAATATTTGGTCTTTGAAAATAGAACTTTCCTCTTTCCTTTAATACTTTATTCCCTCAGTATTGATAGGTCAACATACTGTAAAACAGAGAACTGATGCTTCACAGAGCTTCAGTGTTGATAGGTCAACATACTATAAAACAAAGACCTGATACTTCACAGAGCTTCACTTATTCAACATTCACTGAGCTGAACAGATACACAGATTTTCATCAAGTATCTACAGTGACCTCAGCGTGCACATCAGCATTCTCCCCTGGTTCTTCACTTCGGGCGACACACAGAGTACATGTCATCACAGTTGTTGCCATCGACTCTTATTTTCAGTTGATAGTTTAAGAAGTACTCAAGAGAGCATCCAAAGCAAGATTCTTTATGAGAAGATGATTCTCACTATTTTTCAAAAATTCACAGTGTGTCTACCCTTTGTCTGCTCATCATGCTTGGATGTCTGAGTCTAATTTTCTAGGTTCTACTAAACATAAATCACTAAATATAAATAATATAAGGAAAGAATAAATAAGGAAGGTGAGAATACAGAAGGAGGGAGGGATTGGATCAGAGGAAGTGTGGAAAGAAGTGATAAAGAGAAATAACATGGGGGTCTCCCTGGTGGCGCAAGGGGTTAAGTCTTAGCACTATGAAGCTATCTGCAGCCACTGCAGCACGAGTTCAATCCCCAGCCAGGGAGCTTCCCACATGGCACAGCAGCCCTCTTCTGTCCCACCTGCTGCTCCCCTCAGCAGTGTATATCAGTAGATCTGCCTGTTCTGCTCCCCACTCTGTCTCTGGTGAATCCTCTCACCTGCCCCACCACACCTCTGGCCTACACCCCAGTGTTTTTATGCATAAATAAAAAAAAAATCTTTTAAAAAGAGAGAGAGATAATATGAATGTGCAAGAGAAACTACTGAATGGCAGCCCTCTTTAGGGTCTTCAGCTTATGAAAGTTTTTCTGAATAAATCGCTTGGGGCACATACACACCATATGGTCTTTCCCTGGGTAATGAGGAACAACCTCAAATCCCCTTAACATCTGAAGGATTACAATATTTTTTTTTGCATCAACCAACAAAACGAAGCATACTAGATATGCGAGTTGAAGCAAAATCTGAGTCAGAGGTTTATGTTTCAGGGACAAAGTTGACAGTAAATTTTCTACTAGTGAGACCAAGCAATCTGTACACCAGTTGTTTCCTGAACAACACATGGAACAGTAAAGTGATTAAGCAGTAAAACTGCTGCTAGAGTGTTGAGCAACAAGGTCAATTGAAATTGATGTCTGAATATATGTTTCTTAAGAAAGGCTATTTATACATTGAAGATAGCGCATTGCCATAGTCTTCTCTTATTGGTATTCGTAACTTCACCTATGACTAACTTATGCATAACAGGAACCTCCGACCTGTGGTTTCCAAAATAACAAGACATAATGATTGACAGAGAGATTGACTCATTGATTTGCTTATTCATTCAATAAACATTTACTGAGTGTAAAGAGTGTATAATGTATGCTCTGAGCTAAATAAATGCAATTTAAACAGACTTTTGTATTTCTCAAGTTTCTTTTTATGTGCAGTATTTCATTGATAAACAAAAAAAGCATGTAAGACCATGATATCATAATAAAAAAAGATTCATTTGCATAGTTAATGTGTATTACCAAGGCAGTAATAACTCCCATATTAGGATAAGCAACAAAATCAAGACTGGAACTTGGTTCCTATGATTCCATATATCATGGCCATTGCTTATATATTCAGTCCTTCCTTTTACAATGTGCTAATTCAGTATCTTGGAAACCGGAGGGTGGAGAAAAGACCTCTTTGACAGATTTCTGCTAATTAAATGCAGACATCAGCAGACAATGAATCAGGGAAAAGATAAGAAACAGCATTTTTAAAGAATTTGATGGCTTACAGGCAGGCAGGATGTGCTTATAACCTGATCAAATTATTTATCATCTCTAAAAAAGTACTGCATCTCTCTAAGGGGGTGTGGTAGTTTTCAGGACATAAAATACAAAGGAGAGTCCCACAGAACTTCTATGATGCTCATTTCAGATCTGTACAGAGCTACAAAGCCCCTGGCCAAGGATTTGACTTGTTTCCTATATTTATATTAAAATAAATGTATGAAACTGTCCCCAGTTTATCTCATGTACATGCCCTACACATTTAAACTAATACTACTATCCCCTTTCTTTTATCCTGACTCTGATAAATAAACAGTGATGCATGTCCCTGTATACCCATGTGCTGGAAATAATGTGCTATCCAATTATTAAATTTTAAGCCAACACCTCCAGTATAATTTGACTTCCTATATCCCTTGTCTGTGGGGAATATCTGCACCAAGTACATATGATTCCATTGGCAGTGATGGTTACCATTGGAAATTACCAGTCTGGCATTTTAGCTTACATCCCTATCTCATGAGCTTCATTTAGGGGAGTCAAACCCCTATGATACATCCATTCCTGTAAAGGTGCTGGAAGATTTCTAAGGCTGTACGGCATAAGGCCAGACTTGGGAATGCAGAAAATTCCATTATGACATGTTACCTATCAGTCTTCAAGGGAGCAAGTGAGAAGTCTCTTCCACTTCATTTTGCCCTAACTTGAGCTTACAATTCTTCTATTTTTGCCAAATATTTCTAACAATATGGATCATATTCTTCTAATTATACTATGACTAAAATTTTCTCACAAATGAACTGACAATTTCATATAACCACATCAATTTACAATACACCCTGATAAAGGATAATGAATGATGATTATAAAACACTGAAACCTATGGAGCTGTTTATATTTTGGATTTCAGAATATTTCAGATTTTAGAAAAGTAATTAAGCATGTATTGTATATTATAACTCAGAGAGGTCTGAGCTACATCCTATAATCAAATACATTAATATTTTTTTCAGATAAATTTAATGACATCTACAATAAATGGAACAAATAGAGATTAAAAAGATTCCCATGTAGGTATGGGTGAAGTTTTTATGTCAAATGAATTACAAAACAACTTTCAGTTTCCAGAATGTTTGGATTTCAGAATTATAAATAAAGGGTTTTGGGCCTTTAATGATAACCTGCAAGTATTTAATGAGTTTCTATCATATTTTCTTTATAATCTTATAAATTAGGTGGTTCCATCCTGTCTATATATAAAGAGACTCAAAAAAAAAGAAAGAAATTCCAGTGATTTTCCCAAAGTCACACAGTAAATGGATGAGAATATAAAATTCAGTGACCTTGCCCTTAAACATGATACTACACTAACTCTGAAAATTAAATTGGAAAAGATGTATAGGTTAAATATATAGCTTCATTCACATTGTGTCTACTGAGAAATGACCAAAAGCATTAATCATGAAGCCAGAAAACTCGTTGAAAGTCTTCTCAGAAAATTTGAGTAGATGCATTTCAAATTTCCCAACGCTAATGTAAGAAATGGCAGACAAACGGTCCCCATAATAAAGTCCTATTAAAATGACTACATGAAGGGACGCTAGACTCAACAATCCCAAAAGAAAAGCCTCTTATAAAGGGACATTAGCCAAACCCAGAGAAGATCCAGAAACGCTACATAAATCTAACACCCTCACGGGTGAGTAGGACTCAGACAGAAGCTGAAAAGACTGACTAAGGAGAATAAAGAACTACCAGATCCCCTCTCCCTCTTTCCTCCCCGCACGCAAAACCGGAAACCAAGACGAGGGGCACCTGAGGAGACCCAGGAAAAAAAGGTGGGCAGAGGCATTTCCCAGGGCATGGCAGAGTGATAAACTCGAGACTGGCACCAGCAATCCCTCCAGGTAGCAACAGAGCCGTGGAGAGGGCAGAGTGCACTGGGGAAGTTGGTGGGACCCAGAACAAAGCCCCAGGCAGCCATGGTGTAGCTCCTCCCCCCACCTCTGTTATGGAGCCAGCACCCTAGCTCCCTTTGGAACAGAACCCTGGGGTGGTGGTCTCCTCCCCGTCTCAGCAGCGCTAATATTCTCTAGCCACTGGAGAAACCGCCAGGAAGAGGCTCCCCGACTGCAGGCGTGGGAGAAGCGTGGGACAAAATCCGCAGTTGGGGCTTCCTGCTCCCGCTGCACAGGAGAGGGACCGCGGTCAGGGTAGCTGCACCGCACCGCGCCCCACCAGAGAAATACCGCGGGAGGGGGTCAGCTCTGAGCCACC
>PVIJ01025024.1:0-11302 GCA_004024925.1 Scalopus aquaticus
CGGCGACGCGAGTTCGATGCCCGGCCAGGGAGATTCCCACATGGCAGGCAGATCCCTCCTGCCCCGCCCGCTTCTTACCTCAGCAGTGTGTTTCTGACTATCTACCTGTGCTGCTCCCCACTCTGTCTCTGGTGAACCCTCTCGCCACCCCATGCCTCTGGCCTGTACCCCAGCTTGTATGTATAAATAAATAAATCTTAAAAAAAAAAAAAGAGAGAAAAAGAGAGAGAGAGATAAATCTCTAAATATGTCCTACGAGATTCAAAGAGCTGGAAACCCCCAATGGCACGCTGTAGCCCGGTGAGAAGCAAGAGCCCCCCACAAGGTCCAAAACCTCGTTATATAGCCAACATGTCTGCTTAACTCCACCCCTCAGTTCCCAGTAATCCTCTCTTCGGGATGATAATGGAATTAAGGGATTAGTAGTCCTTAGTGTCTTGTATCTCTTTAGTCTGAGGTGGGTTCCATAAACCTTCCTGTGGAGTTTGTTGCAGCCGTCCTTCTTCCCCCCAACACTCTCACCACCCCAGACCTCTGGCCTACAACCCAGTTCTTGTATGCATAAATAAATAAATCTTAAAAAAAAAAATCAAAACCCAGTCAAGATAAAGGCTGCCGTAGTCATCCTCCCCATGGGTCTCAAGTGTCTCCTTCCTTGTTCCCTAAATTCCTAGTACCAGTCTGAGGCTGAGAAGCAAGCACAGCTTCTTTACATGGTTGTTTTGCTCCCTGTGCCTCCTCCAGGTCTCCTCTCTCGCCATCTCTTCCCCCAGTCTTCTCTCACTTCCTCTCCCTTCTCAGCTCACCCTTCCTTAGGGTGGGGCAGGGAACCTGGAACCTCCCCTCTCCCAGGGGATTACCCTGTCACAGTCTTGAACCTTCATCTGTGAAATAGGGAGAATAACAACTCCCCATCAAATCCATGTGAAGATTAGAATCTGTCTTCAGTATCCCCGGAAGCATGCTCTTGGCACATAAAAGCTGCTCAGTAAATAGATGTTCACCTAGTATTGCTATTTTTATGATCACATTATAAACTCCTTGGAGTTAGGGGTTGAGTCTGATTAAAATCATGCAGTGGCAATTCTTAACTTGTAAGCAGCAGGTTGTCCAAAAGTATATACCTCAGAGCTTGTTTTCCCATGGAGACGGCAGCATTTGGTTACATTACTTCCCCAAGGCAAATCCGGGAAAGTCTATTTAAATGATTGGGCGCTCTAAATATTGCACAACTGTGATCTTTTTAAAAATCAGAAAACAGCACTGATGCAATGCAAGTACAAGCAAAGAAGCTCTTTCGGTTCTTTTCAACAAATGATGATAAAAGCCTTTTTGCTTGTAAGTGGTGCTTGAGATTCTAAGGCAGGTTTAATTAGATCAAGAGCAAGAGTTGTAAACTTGATGATTCTGAAGGGGACTTCTAGGGATGTTTAAGAGCCTTTAAGGTAGATGATTCTAGGTTTTGTAAATTTGTCTAATTGCATCTAAAAACATATAACTTTCTTTTTTCTTGAGTCAATTATTTCTAACATTGTTTTCACACTTAGCCTTAAAGTATTCTCTTTAGACTGATGACTCCCAAGTTTGCATTTTGGGGCCACATTCTTCTATATATAGCTCTTTCTCCAGAGATCTCATATACTTCTTGGATTTAACATGGTCAAGTCAGAACCCTTGACCCACATTTGCTTCCTCCCAAATCTTTCCTGTATCAATAAATGGCATCGCCAAATGCATATACCCAGGTCAGACCCTGGGAAATAATCTCTCATTTTCTTACTCCCATCACAGCCCATATCTAATCCCTCAAGTAGCCCTAAGCACTTTGGCGCCAGTATCCCATAGCACTATACACAAAATGTGATCACTTCTCATCCTGTGCTCTCTGTCCATCAGTCCAAACCACACACGTCTGCACCAGTAGCCTGCTAACCCATCACTGCCTCTCCTATTGCTGTCCTACTCAGCAGCCCGGGTGATCTGAAAGCATCAAGGACATCTCTTCTTGCTTGAAATCATCCAAAGATTTCCCATTGCAAGTGGGATAAAACCCACACCTATTACCACGCCCCACAGATTCTTCATCTTGCCTGTTTTTACCCCAAACTGTCCTTAGTAACAATTCAGGGCTCTAGTACCTGACATCTGCCAAGAAGTTCTTCCCACATCTTCTGCATTTTTAGTGGCTGTACCTCAGAAAGGCCTTCTCTGACCACCCTAGAGAGAGACTTCTAGTTGTCCCCCAATATCCACTCTTCCTCTTTCCCAATGAAATAGAAATTCTTATTTTTAGCTGAATCCACAATTGCCCAGCCTCCCTGAAGTTGGTTATGGCTATGTGATTAAGTTCTGTATAGTCATATGGCTATATGATGAATGTGAAAAAAACAAAAATATGATGTGGCAGATTCCAGGAGTATTCCTTAAAGATCATTGGCACATAACCTTTGCTTTTTCCCCTCCTTTTATTCATTCTGCTGGCTGGAATGTGACTTGATGGCTGGAGCTGGAGCAGCAATTTCAGAACACGAGGTAACCTTGGAAATGGAGGCCATGCATAGCAGAGCAACAAAATAGAAATACCCTGGATTAATGAGGACTTCATGGCACAGAACCATCTTAGCAACCCTGGATTATTTACTTCTGGACTTGTACTTGAGAGAGAAACTTTTAGTTTGTTTATGCCACAGTTATTTTGGATCCTTTTATCAACTTAAGCCAACTGATAGACTATTCTGGCTAAAGCAACCATCTTTCATATTTATATGTTTTTTTCTTCATGGTTTAGTACTTGAAATTACCCTAGATATTTGTGATTTTATTTATGCTTCCATTACATATCCTTCCCTCTGTACGAGATTAGGCTTTATCTGATCATTCCTGTAACTCTAACCCCTGGAAGAGTGTCTGGCATATAACAGGTGCCTAGTAAAGACCTGTGGAATGAATTGGTGAGTGAACCTACCAGGTGCCAGGGGATGAAGACTCAAAGGTGATTAACGCATGTTTTCTGGGCCTCCCTGGCTGCGCAACGGGTTAAGTCTTGGGTTAAGTCGCAGCCACTGCAGCACGAGTTCTATCCCCAAGCAGGGAGCTTCCCATGTGGTGCAGCAGACCTCTCTTGCCTTGTCCGCTGCTCCCCTCAGCAGTGTACTTCAGTAGATCGCCTGTTCTGCTCCCTACTCTGACTTTGGTGAATCCTCTCACCGCCCCCCACACTTCTGGCCTACACCACAGTTCTTGTATGCATAAATAAATAAATCTTTAAAAAAACTTGGTAACTTAAAAAAAAAAAAGAAACACATGTTCTCTGAGTCCCTTGCCTGAGAATCTCACTGTTTAGTGGGGACTGACTCTCTAGTCTGAAGTGTCAGTTGACCTCATTGGATTCACCGGCACTAACCCAGGGGCAGTTGTGCCTCCCAAGGAGCATTATCAATGTCTAACAACTTTTTTTTTTAATTGTTATAAGTTGGGGGATGCTATGGTGTGACAGGGTGGTCCCCAGGAAAAAGGGTGTGTTCCAGGTTCAGTAAGTAGAGGTCAGGGCTGCTGCTAAATATCCTCCAAAACACAGACCGCCCTCACAACAGAGGATTATTTGACCCCAAATGCCAATAATGCTGAAGTTGAGCAATGCTGACCTAGCTAAGGTCAGTGTCAAAAAGGTTTTCCAGGGAGAAAGTTGTCAGGGCTGCACAAGAGTAGAAGGGGACATGTGTCATGTGGGCTTTTCGGTGTTATTAATGGGAGTGTGGGATCAAATCCCAAAAAAAGGTTGGCTCAGTTGTCAAATACCGTAAAGCTCTCCATTAAAAGGCAAACCCAGTCATCAACTAGCTTTCCTTGATGTAGAGTCCACATTTTGAGGACAGCGTGAACTCAGCACAGATAAAATTATGTCCCGAACTGTAGACACCAAGCAGAGGAGCTTTTTCTATGGTCGCATCATTAATATAAAGAGCTCACTGGCTTCTGTGGGAAGGCTGAGAGAACACTAAAGTTCTATTGCTTTCTGCTGTAATAAATCTCTTCTCTATTTCTGTTTAGGTGAAGGGAGTGTATCTACATTCATGGCCCTCCTGGAAAATGTAATTTTCTCTTGCAGGTAAACAAATGATCGATGAGGGTAGTCTAAGAGACAGGTGATTATGGCGGTGACAGTTCTGGCCACTATATTTTAGCTACCTTTTTTATTTTAGTATTCCAATTTGTTAGACACGGATGTTCCTGGAGACCTTGGTCAGGGCACTAAATCTCTCCAAGCCTCAGTTTCCTCATTAGCACTCTTGGGGTGTCAGATCATGCCATGGGTTCATCACCTTCCACTCGAAAAACCAAGATTCATCTCTCGCCTGCTGCCATCATATAATTGATGGAAACAAATGCATGGTTTGAAGAAAGAAATTTGAAAATAATGTCCCTTCCCCAGCAATTTTCAAAACTAAACATCAACGTTCATCTTTGAAATGGTATTTCCAAAAATAACCTGCTTTTAGAACATAGCACCTTAAGATATGAAAATGGGACTTTTTGTCAAAAATGAGAAACATACTAGATCCCTTCCTTGGAGGATAGCAGAAAATCATTTTTTAGAAACCTAATGTTTCTCACTTATTTGACTAGAGAAACCATTTTCTGTTGAGTATATATTAACATCCTACAGAACCAGTATTCCTTGAAACTTACTTTTGGAGGCTCTATCTTGGCATATAGTACATTACCCTTTGCTCTATACCTGCTTGGAACAGAAATTATGGTATCGGCTAAAAACAATCCCAAAGAAAACAGATGACATGTTTCACAAGATCCCTGACTTATTTCAGTAGAAACATGGGGAATTACCCATATACCTGATAACAAGCAACAATAACATACTTGGACATACTATTCATAAAATCCATGTATTTGCCTCCTTTTGTTATTATAAAGCTTTGGTACAAAAAGAGGAATATAAACTTGTTCCTTTTTGCTGAATTGACCCTGTCAATCATATTCACTAAATGACTCTATTACAAGAGTGGTAAATAGGTTTTTGTTTTATTTTTAATCTCATGACAACTTTGATCAATGGATAGTGGCTGTCTGGAGCTCAGTGTTGAAAATGATAATAAGACCTTCAATGTGTTTGGAAGGGAAATATGCTGTGATTGATTCTTAATGTCTATCATGAGCGTGGTGTTGTGATTGATTATTGATGTCTTATGGGTGTAGCCTAGGTAAGAGAATGCTTGGAATGCTGTGAGTTACCTCACCAAAAATCAGAGGCTACTTGTGATGGATTTGGTTGGGAAATTAAAACTTAATACACTTACATTCCAAAATGTAATGTAAAAGTGGCTCTTGATGGGTAAGGAAGTTAGATCTTCAGAACCAGGAAGAGAAATCTCAGTAGAGACTGCTGATGAACTGTCAATGCCTCAGGGACAGCTTGTATCTCTAGAGCTGCCCAGGTACAATGTCAGTGTCCCTCAGTCAGTGCTCAGTAAAGGAGACATTCTTACACTGTATCTAGCACAGCATCATCCACTAGAAATAGAATTTGAACCACCTATATGTTGTTTGACTTTCTGGCGTCCACATTTTAAAAAAAAGTAAAGAGAAACAAGTATAATTCATTTTAATCATATTTTATTTAATTCAGTGTACCCAAAATATTCACTTTGTGTAATCAGTATAAAATTTATTTTATTTTATTTTTTTTAAAGATTTATTTATTTACGCATACAAGCTGGGGTACATGCCAGAGGCGCGGGGCAGTGAGAGGGTTCACCAGCGACAGAGTGGGGAGCAGAACAGGCAGAAAGATGGAAATACACTGCTGAGGGGAGCAGCGGGCCAGGCAGGAGAGGTCTGCCACGCCATGTGGGAATCTCCCTGGCCGGGTGTCGAACTCGCGCCGCCACTGCCGACAGCTCCACAGCCCAGTGCTTAACCGCTGCGCCACCAGGGAGGCCCAGTATAAAATTTATTAATGAGATACTTTACACTCTTTTTGGTAATAAGCCCTTGAAAGTGAGTGTGTGTTTTACTTACAGCCTATCTGCTAGAACCAGCCACATTTTTTTCAAGTGCTCAGTAACCCAAGTGGGGAGTGGCAGCCATATTGGATCATGTCAATCGAAATTACTACTCTTGTTTGTATGTTCTTTTTTCTTTCTAAAAGTTTGCGTAGAGTGAATTAGGTTCAGCAGCTTTCCCACATTCCGTTCTGATGGACGCAACTATCCCAATCTATTGATGGAGTCTTAAGAGTAGAAAAGTTTAGGATTGAAGGTCTTAAAAGGACAGACACCAGAGTGGGGGTAGGGATGATTAATGAATCTTGGACTGATGCTGGCTATGGAAGTTTCCAGGAATCTAAGGTGGAGTCAGAAAAAATTATCAGCTAGAGGTGGGACAGAGAGGATTACTGATCTTAGAAGACCAACCATACATGACCCTAAAGGGATACTTTCCACAATAATTCCATCAAAGAAGATTGTAAAAGAACACCCCTTGCACTGGGTTCTTGTTCTTGTTCTTTAAGATTGCCCATCTGTATCTATGCAGGCATCACTTTCCTTTTTTCCTTTCTTCAGTAAACTTGCTGTGTGCTAATGAATGGGAACATCTGCTGAATTGTTTCTCAGAGGGACCAAAGAACTCCACACAATGAACCCCATCACCTGAATCCCATCAATATCACACTGGGAATAGGACAAAGACACTAATAATACCACTATTGGGGCCTCCCTGGTGGTGCAAAGGGTTAAGTCTCAGCACTATGAAGCTATCAGCAGCCACTGCAGCATGAGTTCGATCCCTGCCCAGGGAGCTGACCCACATGGTGCAGCAGACCTCTTCTGCCTCTCCTGCTGCTCCCCTCAGCAGTATATTTCAGCCAATCTGCCTGTTCTGCTCCCCACTCTGTCTCTGGTGAATCCTTTCACACACACATCCTTCCCCCAACCTCTGGTCTACACCCCAGCTCTTATACATCTAAATAAATAAATCTTTTAAAAATAATAACTCACTGGGCCTCCCCGGTGGTGCAGCGGTTAAGCGCTGCGCTGTGGAGCTGTCGGCAGCGGCGACGCGAGTTCGATGCCCGGTCAGGGAGAATCCCACATGGCACAGCAGACCTCTCCTGCCTTGCCCGCTGCTCCCCTCAGCAGTGTATTTCTGATCTGCCTGTTCTGCTACCCGCTCTGTCTCTGGTGAGCCCTTTCGCCACCCAACGCCTCTGGCCTGTACCCCAGCTTGTATGTATAAATAAAAAATAAATCTTAAAAAAAATAATAATAATAACCCACTACTTCCACATATAACTATTATCCTTCTTGGGATACTTCCCACCAGAGTTTTTCAGGTAAATATGTCAAAAAACCAAAATTTTAAAGACCGATTCTCCTAAAAGCATCCAACTGCTAAGAATGCCCGGGTGTTTGGGATTGCATGCATTATTTTGGTACATTATAGAATGGTCAGAAAAATGTTACTCCTTATCTTCCCCTCAGCTGTTCTTCAAGTAGGGGGCATCTTTGGCATCAAATACCCCAGGGTTCTTGGGCAGGTATTGCCACTTAGCAGCTGAGTGGTTTGGGACACAGTACTCAATAAACTTTCTGCTTATAGTGTCTTTCTATGTAAAAATAGAATTTTGATCATATGTACCTCCCAGAGTTTGAGAAATGGTGGTGGTTAAGGCAAATATAACATCCCCAGTAAATAGTCATTATTATTTTAACAAAAGGGTGGAAAAGGTAATGTCTGCTTTTAAATCATACAGCACAGGGCCAGACTGTCACTTACACTGGTCAACAAATTTTTACAGAAATCATGTTACTGAAATAAAATTAGTCATTTCCTATCAATATGTATGTGCTCAACACGAATATGACAGTCAAATTCTAATTTTGGCTCTAGTTTTTTTTGTAATCTGCAATAAATGGATGTTTACTTCACGAAATGCATGCTAATAGTAATAGGTCTATGGTTAATACCTGTAAAAAAATCAAATCATAGGGCTTCCCTGGTGGCGCAGCGGTTAAGTGCTGCGCTGTGGAGCTGCCGGCAGCAGCGATGTGAGTTCGACGCTGGGCCGGGGAGAATCCCACATGGTGCGACAGACCTCTCCTGCCTCGCCCGCTGCTCCCCTCAGCAGTGTATTTCTGATCTGCCTGTTCTGCTCCCCACTCTGTCTCTGGTGAAGCCTCTCACCACTGCCCACCTCTGGCCTGTACCCCAGCTGTATGTATAAATAAATAAATCTTTAAAAAAAAATCAAATCATAGACTACTTCTTAGATTTCTTTGCTTGTCTCTTGTACAGCTGTTCAGGAATAAAATAGATGGAAGACAGTTTCCATTGTGCAAAAGCACAGCCTTAAGACTCAGTTTCGAAGAGTCTAGAAATAGTCTCCATTCTTTTTTTTTTAAGATTTATTTATTTATACATACAAGCTGGGGTACAGACCAGAGGTGTGGGGCAGCGAGAGGGTTCACCAGAGACAGAGCGGGTAGCAGAACAGGCAGATCAGAAATACACTGCTGAGGGGAGCAGCGGGCGAGGCAGGAGAGATCTGCCGCACCATGTGGGATTCTCCCCAGCCGGGTGTCGAACTCGCATCGCCGCTGCCGACAGCTCCACAGCGCAGCGCTCAACCGCTGCGCCACCGGGGAGGCCCAGTCTCCATTCTTGTGGGTCATGAGTGATTTCTAAGGCATTCATGAGGCCCTCAATATCGGAACAGAATACCGGAGTACTTTCCTTTCTAAAGAAAGGCTCCAACTGCTGGTGGAGCTTTCGATAGAAAGTAATTGTGACATCTTCTTCTAGAAGATTCCATTGTTGGAGTCTTGATCCTAGCAATTCTGCATTGTTCTTGGATAAGTCCAAATCATGAACCAGGTCATTTAGTTCTTCCTGTGTTAGTCTGTGTGGGGTTGATGATGCACCACAGTGAAAATCTGGATCACTGCATGCTGATGGAACACGAGAAGAGCAGGTCGGCTCACCCTTGTCCTCATCAGATGAATCAAGAGAATATTCTGCTGGAGGTTCTGGAATAGGAAGTCCCTCACCATGTGGAACTGGTCTCAATGCAGATGGAATATTTGGGTAGACTATTCTCAACTTCTTTTGCTTCATTATTTCACCAGAAAGAGGAGGAACCAAGCAGAAGTAACATCTTTCATGTGGTTGCTTGGCTCTCTCCACACCATGGGGACTGCAAATGGTATTGATGGTCTTTTGCCATTTCACCACTGTGAAAGCTGTGTTGTACATGTAGCACAGCATATATGCAGAGCCCAAGGCTTGTCGTGGTCACCAACCTTGCATCTGAAGTCAAAATGATGAGCCTTCTTCACTTGAGAAGTGATACTTTTCTTCTGGTTGGCAAATGTCACTTCCCCACAAATAGAGCAAAAATTGTCCACGCTATTCACGCACTTTTGAGGCATTACTGTTCTGTATTGTGCCTAAATGGATAAAATAATAACAGTTCTCTGTAGTAGTAGCTTAAACTGTCTCGCATAAAGTCTGAAATATTTTCAATGCTCAAACTTTCCGACAGGGCTTTCTATAGTGCACTGCTGACATCAGCTTACTTCAGCAGCCGCCTGGCAGTAGTATTGCATTGCATCAGAAAATGATGTAATCAACTCTGGATGATGTGTGCATGATGGTATTATGCAATGTGATGCAATATGACATCAGTCTAGATTGGTTTAGGATGTTGTTGCAGTCCTACTGGATAAGTTTATACGGTGAAACATATAAAATGAATTTATGAAATATCTTCAAAACGAGAGCTAACGAAAAGTTTTCAGGTTTATATTCATGTTCAGCACAGCAAGATACTGCAGAGTAGGGCCTTTTTAAGTCAGTAATGATCTCACTGTTGACCAGTATTATTAGCTCTCTTCTACCCCTGGTATTAGCTGGGAATAAACACTTCCCAAATACTTGCTGATGACTTGGGTCAGGCATTTATTTTCCTATGATCTTATTATATTCATATTTCTGTTTCCCTCACCCGAGGTGATGTAATACTCGGCCATCTGCTTCCCCTTCATCCAAAAGCCACCTCCAATCATGATTTTTCCGAGAAGTCTCTTCCAAGGCCCAGCAGGAAGGATCCCGTGAGAGCTGGCATGCCTGGGGGCCAACCGCTGTGACCTTCAAATTATTTTAGCACAAAAACCTTCCAGAAGAAGCCCTCATTTGCCTCCTTGGCATGGGATGAAGGGATCATTTCAGTGATGACACTTATAGCATTTGACTAAAGAGGCTGAGAGTTTGTATTTCAGCAAGAAACTCTGGAGGGAAATATTCATAGGTTCCCCCATTATCTGAAGGTAGAACATCCATTCCTATTTGGTATGATTTCTTGGATGTGGGAATGCTTAAAATTCTTTTCCATATAAATTAATGATAGGGCCTCGTTTGTGGCGCAATGGGTTAAGAGCAGCACTATGAAGCTCTCCACAGCCACTGCAGTACGAGTTCGATACCCGGCCAGGGAGATTCCCACATGGCTCAGCAGACTTCTCCTGTCTCGCCCACTGCTCCCCTCAGTGTACTTTGGTCAATCTGCCTGTTCTGTTCTCCACTCTGTCTCTGGTGAATCCTCTCACCACCCCACACCTCTGGCCTACACCCCAGCTTGTATGCATAACTAAATAAATCTTTATAAAAATTAATTCATGATAGTAGCATTCCCAGACCAAAAAATAACCTACCAAACCATACCACATAGAAACTTTCTACTTTGGCATAGAGGGAGAAACCTGTATCTCTCCTTTATAGAGTAGGCTTTTTTTTTTAAAGATTTATTTTTATTTATTTATGCATACAAGAACTGGGGTGTAGGCCAGAGGTGCAGGGGGTGAGAGGATTCACCAGAGACAGAGTGGGGAGCAGAACAGTTGGATCTACAGAAATACACTGCTGAGGGGAGCAGCGGGCAAGACAGGAGAGGTCTGCTGCGCCATGTGGGAAGCTCCCTGGCTGGGGATCGAACTCGTGCTGCAATGGCTGTCAATAGCTTGATAGTAGGGCCTCCCCGGTGGCGCAGCGGTTAAACGCTGCGCTGTGGAGCTGTCGGCAGCGGCGACGTGAGTTCGACGCCCGGCCGGGGAGAATCCCACATGGCATGGCAGACCTCTCCTGCCTCGCCCGCTGCTCCCCTCAGCAGTGTATTTCTGATCTGCCTGTTCTGCTCCCCTCTCTGGCTCTGGTGAAACCTCTCGCCATCCCACACCTCTGGCCTGTACCCCAGCTTGTATGTATAAATAAATAAATCTTTAAAAAAAAA
>PVIJ01025025.1:0-11295 GCA_004024925.1 Scalopus aquaticus
AGATGTCCAAAAATAGATGATTGGATCCAGAAGATGTGGTACATATACACAATGGAATACTATTCAGCATGGAAAGAAGATAAACACATGCAATTTGCAGCGACATGGATGGAATTAGAGGGAATCATACTCAGTGAAATAAGCCAGAAAGAAAAAGAAAAATATCGAATGGTTTCACTTATAACAGGACTATAGGGAAACCAAATAGGAGAGAGACACTCAGTGGTGGGGGTGTGGGGGGAGGATAAGGGCACAAAATGAAAGAGAGGAGAATACAAGGGACCACGGAGATGGATCACGGGTGAATTGGTGGTGGGCTACCCAAGGGGAATACAAAATGTAAAAGACATAAATAACAATAAAAAAAAAAAAGTACCCTGCTTGAGGACCTCCCTGGTGGCACAAGGGTTAAAGTTTCAGCACTATCAAGCTATCTTCAGCCACTGCAGAATGAGTTCAGTCCTGGCCAAAGAGCTAACCCAGATGGCACAGCAGATAGCCCTTTCCTATCTCTCCCAATCTACCTATTCTGCTCCCCATTCTGTCTCTGGTGAATTCTCTCACCTGCCACACCTCTGGTCTATACCCCAGTTCTTGTTTGCATAAATAAATAAAAATGGTCTTTTAAAAAAGTTTGCTTGAAATTTCACATACTATTGTTCTTTGTACCTGTATGTTCACTGTAAGTTTATTTTGAAATAGGACTGCTATTATCTTCTGTTCGTACTAACAAAATTATGTAGTATATTTCCTTAATTGACCTCATTAATTTTCATAGATGTTTAGATGAGTAGTAGTATTTGTCAGTACTAACAAGAGTAGACTTTCTCTGTGGTAGTGAAGTTTACTATTTTCACTCTGGCATCGTTTATTTCATTACTGTCGGTATTTCTGAACATTAATTGTGAAGAAACTCCTATCAGTTGTACTTATAATGGGTCAAGCAGTTGATTTAGCTATAGATCTTGTTTCATGTTTACAAAATTCAGTACTTGTAGGAGAGGGTAATGGAAAATTAAAATGTATGAGACATAATTCTACCACAAAGGAATTATGTAATATCTGTATTATTTACTCTTTATTTTTCTTCATGAAATAAATACTGGTAATGTTAAGAAAATAAGAAAGTTTCTGAGGATGAGTCAAAACTTCTATTTCTTCCTTTAATGAAAAGATTGCATCTTAAGCAAAATATCTTTAAATTTCTCAGGATTTTCATTGTCCCTATTCTTAAGCTAAATGTGGCAAAATGATTTAGAACTTCTATACTTAACTAATGATAGAAAGCAGTGGTGTAGATAAGTAGTACTGCATTCAGAGGACCAGTTGGTACAACTTGTGTTCAACTTTTAGGATTAATTTTCCTTGGATAGCAGACAGATGTGTCAGAAAGCATTTTGGGAGGGACAAATGTACTGAGGGGAGATATGGCGCATTTTGGCCCCAATGCTTAGGCTCTTGGGGGTTGAAGATAAATAGGAGAGAAAATTGGAAATCTCATCAATGGAGGCAAATCTTAAATGCCAGGCTCGTGAATTGAGACATCATTCTGAAGGCAGATCAGAGTGGTCATACCTTACTGAACTAAGAAATGAAAGACTACAAGATATTTGAACAAGATTAACGTGATAGTTATAAAGATTAACTGGTGGTAGCAGAGGCTGAGGGCAGGGAAATTAGGTAGCTTTGTTATGCTAGGATTCACCATCTGAAAGTGAAGCTGGCAGGGTCCTGTTAGAAGACATAATTGCAAGAGACATTTTAAAGTAATCATAGATTGTGGCTGATTGGGTTTGTAGGGATGAAAAAGAAGGGAGAGATTTGAAATGTAGACTGAATATTTAATGGTATTGTATCATTGATTACAATAGAATGTTTGTTTGCAGTTGAAGTAGTTGGTTTTAGGCATGTTGAGTATAAACTGTGTCTTGAACTTTCAAATTATAATTCTGAACTGAAAAGATTTGAACTCTATAGAAGGAAGTTTTAGACTGGATATTATTCAGTCTTTGAAATGAATTTACGTGGTAATGTAGTTACATCAGTGAGATACTGAGAAACTTATTGTTTCAAGCCTACTATTGAGTCAACCAGTCTGTTGGCCAGTGTGTTAGAGAGGGAATGTTAGTTACATTTTTGAGACTACTTTTGCTGAGCTTTTTGAATGATACCTACCTTGTCATATATTGTTGGCCTGGACACAATTTAACCTGTGTGAGGTCTTTATAGGAACTTGTTTTTAGGAACTTATTTGATAAGATATGACTGCTAGCTATATATTCATGAGAATCAAAGTCTTCCTACATTCAAAATAATCTTTTCTTTGAACTTATCACCGAAACACTACTCCTTCTAGTAGACTGTTTGTGGTAGTGATGTGGATGTTTTATGTGATGATGTCAGAGAGACTGTTCATTTGCTTCTAATTGTTATTTTGTGAATGTATATCTGTTAATAAACATAAATTTGATTGAAATATATCTCGGAGAAAATTGATCTGAACCTATTGGTTAAATTCTTTTAATGACACATTCATTGACTACTTTCCTTTACTGCAAACCTAGTGTTTTTTTTTTTTTTTTTTAGCTTTACAGACCTTTCAACATTCAATGTATTGATATATCCTTGTGATGGAGGAGGATGATCCTCCTTACAGACATGCTTTCAAATGTGTGCTCTTTCATTTGATTTGTTATTGGTACACAAGTCCTTGTGAACACTGCAGTGCAGTTTAGCATCTTACTTTGTCATTTATAAATGTGAATAAATAGGTTATTACCTCCATTCAGAAGAAATTGAATTTCTCACTAACTGAATGTTTGAAAATGTGAAACATTGTCCTCAATTATGTAGTAACTAAATATTCATGTAAGTTATATTCAAAGTATGATTCAGTGTGACTTTATGTAGCTACTGAAATGTTTAAAGCACTTCAACCCCATTGTGTTTCAGTGCACCTGCAGGAAAGACATGGTGAAAATTTCAATGGATATCTTTGTGAGAAAATTTCAGCCAGACAGATATCACCTTTGGAAGCAAGGAAAGGATATATACACCATTGATCACACAAAACCTACTCCAGAATCGACCCCTGAAGTAAAAGCATGGCTGCAGAGGAGGAGGAAAGTAAGAAAAGCATCCAAGAGGTAATGATACCCCCCCCAACCCAACCCCCTTGTTGTACTGACTTAATTAAAGAGGGTCATTGCATGTGATATTTTTCAAAGACTATTAGGTTTTTTCCCTATTTATTCTTCATAGTTTACTTATTACTAGGAATTTAAGGCAAGATATTTTTAATTCTTGAAAAGTATATAAATGAATAGCATGTAGGAAAAGGTATATATTGTATTTGATAATATTCCTGAAGTTGCTGTCTGTGGCAAATAGAACAAATGTAGAATTTCTTAGACCCCTTTCACTAATGTATTTGAAAGTTGTATTGGTACTTTTTTTTCATCTCCGTATTTTTATTAACTTCAGTAGTATGATTTGTGACATTTTCATTTTGCTATTGATTTTTTCTTCGAGTAGTTTTCTCTTATTTGTCAAACATCTGAGATCTTTTCTCATTGGAATGTTTATATTTTGCTACATTTCACATTTAGCTTTATTCTTTTACAAGATATAAAACAGAGCATGTGATGTTTCTGTAACATGGCTGTCTCTGTGAACGTCATTCTACTTTCTATTTTTGCGGCAAAGGCCATCCAGAAAGGTTTTTAATCCTTTTGTGAGCATCTTGCTGTTTTAAAACCCTTTGACTAGGGTGCATGTTTTACAGGTCCTCAGGCAATCTTTTTAGGCTCTTAAATTTTTCAGGTTTACATTACATTTTTACTCTCCAGTATTACCATTATTTTTCTTTCATATTGTAAAAGTACTATTTGTACATTGAAGAAAATTTGTAAAATAAGGAAAAAAGAATAATGAAGGCATCCCAAATCACTCATAATCTCATATTCCAGAGCTAACCAGTGATAACATTTTGTATATATTCTTTATATATATTATATTATATTATTACGTACCTTTCTAAAATTGGAGCTATACTTTTTTAACAGTTTAATGACAAGTATTTTGAATATATTTTAATGTAATTAAATGATTTACTGCATTATACATTTTAATGCCCACATGTATTTAAGTAATCACGTTTTGGACCTTTAGCTTGTTTTTGCTGTTAACTAAAGAACACTGTTATTTTAAAATCTTTGCTCACACTTCTGATGCTTATTTTCTGACTGCCCCTTTTTCTCCCTGACACTTTTTTCCTTCTATTTTAGAATGATAGTGAGCAGAGGAACCTTAAGAGCACGGAGTCAAACTTCTGCATTTATTAGGACACATACCTGAGGCACAAACAGCACAAACAGAATTAGTTGCAAAATTACTGTGCAGTCATTCTTATTTACCTCAGTACTTTATAGTAGTAATTTTCAAATTATTAGTGTTCAAATGAAGTTATTAGGTTAGGAAAAACAATTAAAAAGTGGAAAGTTAGAATAAAATGTACTATAGACTTATAGTAAGTCCCATGTGGTATAGGTTAAGTATTAATTCATGACATGTGTGAGCATGTGTGTAAGAGTGTGTGTGTGTGTGTATTGTGTCACCATCTAAAATATGTAGCTTACAATGGGTTGCATTCAAAAATGTTTGGGAAACAATGAATTAGAGAGAATTAGTGCCTTTGTTAAATGTGTTAATTTGTGTTACCAAAAAAGCTAGCAGGAAGAGGATGCAGTAGTCAATCTTGAGAAGATACTCTAATAGAGTATCTTGAGATTTGTTCTTTAATGAACTGAAAGCACAGTACACTAATTAGGCCTAAGATCTGATCTCCTACTCACTAACTCCAGTGGTTCCTTTTGGGTTTTCAGAGATCATAGCTCTATGACTTTTAACGGATTTGAAGTGCTTTCACTAGGTTAAAATAATCAATGGACTTAACTCACCTACCTATCAATCCCATGTTTAGGGTCTTGTTAGTTATACTTAGCGTTCTGGCTTGGTCATAGAATTTGCTGATCACCCTTAAGTAAAACCCTTTCGAGGGAAATCTAATGAAGGGAATGATTCATTAAAATTTGAAAGAAATATCAGCCATCTTATTTAATAAGTACTATGCTGTTTCTAATATAGGGATTTTCTGTATAGGCCATTGCATGGGTTCTTTACAAAAGTGATAAAGGTAATGATGGTAATGGCACTGTTACTGCCAGCAACAACCAAAGCTAAGTTGCCTGCTACCAGCTGAATCTCCGATCTCTGTTCTTCTTGACTTCTTACAATTTTGGTGGTGGTCGTGGTGGTCGTGGTGGTGGTGGTGGTGGTGGTGGTGGTGTGTGTGTGTGTGTGTGTGTGTGTGTACACAATGAAATGTATGTGCTTTGATTTGATTTGTATTTCTTCCTAAATGAAAGTGTTAGAAATGTTCTGTCACATACAAAAGGCATCTATCACACACCTGTAGAATGACTTGTTGGAAAATAAAAATGATGTTCTCTTTGAAAATATTAAGCTGTATAAATGTTAAATATATACAGTTAACTCTCCTTCTTTTAAAATTCTCTAAGCTACTGATGATTTTACATTCAATCTTAATGATTTTCATGCACACTTCAGAATTATACAAAATTCAGTGGAATATAGTCACTTGTCTACCTTGGAATGTAAACTCACATTTAACCAACAGCTTTACAGGATCTCCTTATTTCTTTTTCCTTTCTTCATTATCTAAATAATATTTGATTTATTGATTTGATTTCCCTCCATGTCATCATTTTTCACTTCATTTTTACATTTAGGCTTTATAAAAATTGCTATAAAATTTTAGCAATGACTTTATCCTCAGTGAAGTTATTTATAATTATTTAATGACTAAATAGTCATATAAGATACATTTTTTGGCAAATTATTACTAAAATTGTTAAGATTTCAATCTTGAAATTTTATTAATTATGGAAACTATTTCTCCATAATGATTAGAAACCTATCAGTTTTCTTTTAGTAAATGAAAATACCATTTGTATTCATATGTGCTTTATCCAGTCCATTGCAAACATTCTGCACTGACCACAACTTTTCGTGTTAATAGTTCTCAGTGCACCAGTTCTCACTCCAAAAGACCTAAGAATGAGGAGGATGAGGAAGTACCAGCTGCTATCGATGGGGTAGAGGGCCCTATACCTGATGCAGACCCAAATGACCTCAAGGTCTGTAAAAAGCCAGAAGCAGCAGCTAAGCTGGGGAGCACAGAAGAATCTTCAGAGGAAAAGGCTTCTGCTATCAAGATGCACCTGGATCAGAATTTATCAAATAATGTCAAACTCTCCGGTGAGGAATCGACTGATTATGTTTCACTTAGAAGTAGTAAGTGATTGATGATCTGATGCCTTAAATCCATGTTTCCTAGGACAGACACCATGCTTTTCCATATGTCTTAACCTATAATCTATCTTAAATTATGGAATAACTCAACCATAAGCACATGTAAATGTTAAAAAAGTTAGGAGCACCTACACTAGGTATAATGAAATGTGAGACAAACAGCAGTACCTTTTTGGTTTAATAAAAAAGAAGATTCTAAAATGAAATTTTCTTGGGTGCAACTCAATTTTTAATATACAATACATTTTTGGAAAGCTTCTCCTGAACTCACATGGTACAGAGAAAACCAGTTACAGATGATTCTTTGTAGATTATTAGCTTTTGACTTAATACTAAGAAGAAAAATAAAGATTAATGTTTTAAAAAAGAGTAGCAAAAATCATTCTTGTGAAATGTTGTGTAGTCTCCTAGCTGTTTCTCTGTACTAAAGCCATCATCTGTAAGTCTCAACTACTTTGTCCCCCCTCCCCAAACCCTACCCCCATTATAGCCTATAGCCTATTTCTCTGAAACACCTTTACTTCTTTTCATAACCTTTATCTGATCTATCCTGCAATTTGGGGAATCCCTTGAATCCGGCTTCCCCCTGCTTTCTCCTTGTTCAAGGCAATATAATCTCTTGTCTGGACAATAGCAGAAATTGCTTCCTCTTGTTTTGCTATCATCTACTTTAGTCACTCTGCTTGTCCTTTCTCTATGTAGTGATCATAGGGATCCTTTAAACAGAATGTACCTTTGTTGTCTTTACCTTCTTCTCTTCTTATTCCACTGAGAAACGGAAAGTCTTTATCCTAGTCCCAATTAATCTTATCCTTGGCTATTTGTCCTTTCCTCTTGAAATATCTTTGTTAATCAACTCTAAATCATATTTTTTATCAGTGAGTTCATACTTTATTGAGGAGTTGGACAAATAAACATATAGTACTGTATAAGTTCCATGATGAGATGGCATAGGAGGTTGTTGGTACACTAAACAAAATTTGAAATAGGAGACTGAACTGACAAGGTTTCTGGAAATGAGTGTTACTTGAATTATGTGTGATGAATGGAATGAAGATTGCAAGGTGGAGAAGGTAGGGATGGAAAACAGACAGTTATGCAATATATACAGATATTTCTTCATAGTCTCTCACCATAGTTTTATCACGATAGGATTAATTAACCAGTTTTGTTTTTAAAGATTTATTTATTTATGCATACAAGCTGGGGTACAGGGCAGAGGTGTGGGGCAGCGAGAGGGTTCACTAGGACAGAGTAGGGAGCAGAACAGACAGATCAATGGAAACACAGTGCTGAGGGGAGCAGCGGGCGCGGCAGGAGAGGTCTGCTGCACCATGTGGGAATCTCCCTGGCCGGGCGTCAAACTCGCATCGCTGTTGCCGACAGCTCCACAGTGCAGCGCTTAACCACTGCACCACCAGGGAGGCCCTAATTAACCAGTTTTTTAATTATTGGGTGGTTTAGTCTCAGGGCAAACGATTTTATTATTAACATTGACATTTATTCCTTGCATTTTGACCTCTAGGTTTTCAGACCTGGAAAAACACTTATGTAGGAGATTTGACTAGATACAGTATCAGAATTAGTATGTAGTGGTTAAATGAAACCTTGTGTGCATGTGTGTGTACATGTGAGTGCGTGTCTCTGTGTGTGTGTGTGTGTGTGTAGGGATGGATATGGGGATATAGAGATGGTAAGGAAAGAGAAGTATTTGTGATGCTCTTCTCCACATATGTGGCAGTTTATGATGCAGGTTTAATGTAGGAAATAATTTTTATTGGATCTGCACAACCTTACTTGTGTACTTGACATACATTCTCTGAGGCAGAATGTTTTATTCAGTAACAACTTTTAATATCATATATTAGATATAATTTTTGTTTTTTGAAACATATCAAAGACTTTGGCTAATTATTGTTATTGCCCTGGTTTTTGATATGGTTTTGCAGGGGGATTCTTTTATTTTTAATCCCTCCCTTTTTTGGTAGGTATTTTCTTTTGCCAAACTCCAAGATCTCAACTTAGTAGCCATGAAAACTGAAAGGTTCTTTGGTGACCACTCATATTCTGTGGAACTTTGGATGGGAATTAGGAAGATAGGAATTCAGATAAGAATAGTTTAACAAATCTAGTTATTAATATAATACACTTCAAGGTTTATTAACAGTCTTTTGTTTTACTCTTCAGGAAACAACTGCTTAAGCACATCTATAAAAGAGGAGATAAAAACTGAGGATGACCAAGCCTATGCCATAATTCCACCTTCGAATCCCAGTGAGGCTGATGATTCCATATCTAGTGGCCATATAATGTCTGAAGAATCAGACCCACCCAAGATTCCATGGCCAAAGTCACCCGAGTCATCCTCCTCAGTGGCAGAGAGTAATAGTGTGTTGACAGAGGGAGAAGAGAGTGATGTGGAAAGTCGCAGGAGTGGCCTTGAACCTGGGGAAGTCCAAGTCATCCCCAGTGGAGAGAGAAATGGCTTCAAAGTCCCCAGTGTATGTTGCATTATCCATTTTTACTGTATTCATTGTATGGTAAGAGTACTTTCTGAAAATAGTATGCAGTGCATTGAAATCTTGCTTTAGGGCAGAAATAACATTTCACATTTATGAGTGTTAATCATATTTCCTATGATGATAGGAGGTAAACCTTCTGGCTCACATGGTGATAATTCAGAGCATTGAACTTTTGGTCACCTGTTGGAGCTTAACTAAAATTTTTTTTCTAAAATTTAACTTTGAGTTTATTATGTATTTGTATGCAGTTGTGAGAATAGTGCAGAAAGATGTTATGTACCCCATTTCTTTCAAAAGTTCCTTCTTGGAAAACTATAGTAGTTGCCATTGATAGAGTTAAGATAATGAATGGTTTTGTAACCTGCAATATTGATCAGGCTGGAAGCCATTCACCCATATGTCTCTGACCTCTTCCTGCCAACAGTTAATACTTTTAGGTCTTGCAGTTTCTATTTTATCATTAGGGCTCACCTGTTTGTGCTTTCCCTTGACTCTTTTCTCATGAACTCACTTTAACCAGCTACCCTTTCTTTTGGTCCTGCCCACAGCCAAAAACAGGCGTTTTGCTTCTCCGAAAACTCAAGGCTCCTCTAGATTCACAGGCTCCCCATTCTGACTCTGCATAGCCTCTCTGTGTCTTGCATGGTCTTGTACATTTTAGTATTACATGCTTTCAGCATAAACTATCACTGTAACCATAAGATTATGAGTGGATCAGCCAAACTATGACTGTGAATAGTGATTGTCAGAATTCAGTAATCTCTTTTAACCTACAATGCTTAATCAGGGAATTTAAGTGGACGAGTAAAGAGACCGTCAAATATTTGAGTAGATAAATCATGCTGGTCACTGAACAGCCCCACTTCTTGATTGCTCCTGCTCATTTCAACTCCCCCTTGGCCTTTTCCTAACTTTGGGTAGCAGGGAGATTAGATTAGGAAATCAACTTGGAATACTTACTTATAAATAGTTTTAAAATGTTACTTAAATATAATTTACTAGTTTTGACTCAATAACTTTCATCATTTTGTATATGATTGTATATCCTACTGAACTATGAAATATTTATCAAAAACTTGAAAAATAGAAAAAGATGGTCTCATTTATTTGAAAATATGACTAAGGAGATTTGAAGATAGTGTTTATAAACTAGTAAACAAAATATACAGCTTAATTTCATGTAGTGATTAAATGTAGCTGAGCAAATACTGGTATTCTGTGTGGAATGATCAATGAGTCAAATGCCTGTTTAAATTATATTCATTCATTTTCTTTAAACTAGGTTGGAACTGACAGTAACTTTTTCATTTCCTTCTTTTCGGTGGAGATGTTTTTATCCCGAGTGCCTTTTATCTTCATCTTTATCATTTTACTGAACAAAAATTAATGACATAGAAAAGCTAAATGTCATTTTGGGCTGTGTGACTTGGTCTGCCACCCTTCCTCCCCTCCCCCCACCCCCCATCCTCTAAACAGCTTACGGTATCCTTTTCCTACATCGTGGTGTCAAGACAAGCCCATCTAAGTAATACAGATTATTGCATTTTTATGTAGTTTTGAAGAGTGTTCTTAGTATTTTAGTGTAATGCTGTGCATATGTTAGTAGCTCTTAGCTTTAGCCTATCTTCTCTGGGGATATTATTATTTAAACATCATCTGTCTGTCTGTCTTTCTATAACTGTACTCCATGCTTTTCTTCAAATTGAACAAATATATTTGCTCTTTACACAATGATTCTTGCTGCCCCAAATAATCTTCCTTAGAGTGCTTAATGTCTTGCCATCTCATTGCACTAAGGACTTCTCTGCTTAAATGTCTCCTTGTCAGAAAGGCCTTCTTTGATAAACTTATAAAATAGTACATTTCTCATCTATTTTCATTTCTTTGTCCTGCTTTATTTTTTTTCACCTGCACACATTTGCTGGTTAGTATTTAATTTTTACTTCTCTATGGTCTGTGCCCTGCCCCTGCTACAGTGTATACTCCTTGAAAACAGGGACCTAGATTTTATTAAATATTTTTGCATCAGTATTCATTAGGGAGATTGGTCTGTAATTTTCTTTTTTTGTGTGTTGTCTTTGTCTGGTTTCGGTATTAGAGTAATATTTGCTTCATAGAATGTGTTTGGTAGTACTCCTTCCTTCTCGATTTTTTGAGTTTGTGTAATATAGGGACTATTTTGTTTTTGAATGTTTGGTAGAATTCATTTGTGAAACCATCTGGTCCTGGGCTTTTGTTTTTGGGGAGGTTTTTAATTACTGTTTCAATTTCACTACTTGTGATTGGTCTGTTTAGGTGTTCTATATCTTCTTTGTCTAGTTTTGGGTGATTGTATAGTTTCAGGAATGTGTCCATATCCTCTAGGTTGTTATACTTGTTT
>PVIJ01025026.1:0-11290 GCA_004024925.1 Scalopus aquaticus
CCAGAGGTGTGGGGTAGGGTGTGGGGTGAGCGGATTCGCCAGAGACAGAGCAGGGAGCAGAGCAGGCGGAATGACTCAGTACACTGCTGAGGGGAATAGTGGGCCAGACAGGAGAGGTCTACTGCGCCATGTAGGTCAGCTTCCTGGCCGGGGATCGAACTCGTACTGCAGTGGCTGCCCAGAGCTTCATAGAGCTAAGACTTAACCTCTTGCACCACCAGGGAGGCCCCTATATCAAAATTTTAAGATTACGAAAATGGAATTCAACTCTAGGGTTGGAAAATGCAATTTAGTCCATGATATTTATTCAGTCCTTACCATGTATGAGGTACAATGGGAAATATCAACTTAAAATCTTCCCTAAAAGACTGGAAGAATGCGGATACCAGTCTCAGTTGCCACCCCCCCCAACCTCCTTTAATTTTGTGATAAAATATACTTGACATAAATTTTACCATTTTAGTAATTTCTAAACGTATGACTTGACAGTTTCACGCTGTCGTGCAGCCATCCCCACCATCCATCTCCTGAACTTTTTCATCTTCCCAAATTGAAACTCTGAGCACCTTAAACAATAACTCCCCATCCCTCCCAACCGCCCCCATCCCAGTCCTGGTGACTGCTATTCCATTTTCTGTCTAAGAATTTGACTTATGTAAATGGAATCATACGTCTTTCTCCTTTTGTATCTGACTTATTTCCATTAGCAGATTGTCCTCAAGGCTCATGCATGTTGTTGCATGTATCAGAATTTCATTCCTTTTTAGGGCTAGATAATATTCCACTGTGGGTACATGAGTGCGTTTATTTGCCTGTGGATGAGCATTGGGTTTTTTCCCCTTTTGGATTTTGTAAATAATGCAGCTGTGAACACAAGTGTACATGTCTGGGTCCCTGCTTTCAAATCTTTTGGGAGATGGGTCTACCCAGATGTGGAATTACTGGATCATATGGTGATTCTACATTTAATATTTTGAGAAACAGCCATAATGTCTTCCATAGCAGCTGCACCATTCTGCATCCCCATTAGCAATGTAAAAGATTCCAGTTTCTCCAAACCTTGACCAATACTGCCTTTTGCAACCATCCTAGGCCAAGTTGGTTCATTGTTGGTTCTTGCAGATAAAAAGATAATTTTGGTGCCTTCGGTAGACTTAGAGGCCTTAAATGCTGAATTGGGACAGACCGGCTTTCTCTCTCAGTATTTCTCTTCTGCCTCCTCTCCCTTCTGTCTCAGAGTGATGCTGCCCTAGAGCCCCATGCCTCAGCACCGGTGTCCCTGTTTCATATAATTACAGGTGTGCATGCAAGACCACAAATGCCAGTTATAGATGCTATTAGCCAGGAGGGTGGAAAAAGCCTGATTTTTAACTCTTTACCCTACAGCTTGTTTTCTGCTTGTTTGATTTTTTAAATTAATGTCCATCCTACTGAGTGTAAAATGGTTACCTTCTTTCTTTCTTAACCACCCTGTGGGGGACTTAGTTACTCTGATCATGATTTTTCTCCTCCCTCCTTTCTCCATCAGCTATTTATTGAGCATCTACTATGTGCCAGGCCCAGTGTTAAACAATGAGGTATAGTGCTCCATGAAGCAGGTGTGGTACTTGCCCATGAGGGGAAACTATGATCTCTTTAGGGTTCACTTAGCAAATGAATGCCATCCTGTGACAAGGAAGCAAATATCCCTTTGACCTATCAAAGGCTGTTGGCGGGTGAGTCCTCAACTCTGACTTTACTTCCAGGAGATGAGAAGAATTTATTGTGGTCAGTGAGCAAAGAATGTTTTGAAAACCACAGTGTAGCTGAGTGTAGCGCCAGCAAGGCACAGAGCAGGTTTTCTATGATGTGGGGAGACGGGGAAAGGAGAGTCCTGGAGCCCTCAGCAGCTTTTTCAGGCTTTCAATGATCTGTCTACACCATTTGTAGTGAGACAACCAGGTGCAGGGCAGGCAGGGAGGCCCGGGGGCCAGGAGGCTGGCAGGCCCCCCACCCCCCCCAAACTGTGAATCCTCACTCTTTTTGGGGTCTCTGGCATTCTCTCGTGGTATCTCCACTGGCCTCTACTGCACTCTGCCACATGGTCCTCTGCCACTGCCACCCCTACGTACTGCAACTCTCAGCTCCGGTGCGCCCACTCGCGCACGCCCGCGCCACACTCCAGGTGCCACCATCAGGCACGTGTGTAAGCCCGCAGGTGTCGATCATTGATGCTAATGGTGGGGGGGCAGACAAAAACCTGATCACTTGCATTTACCCTACACTGAGTAAATCTTAAAGATCTTATTGGCTTTATTCCACGATCCATGAATCAGGCAGCATACCTGACTCTGGGATAGACTCAGATAAAAAGGAGCTCAGAGGAGCCCTTCACAATGACGTTTATAGGCAGAAGTGAGCAGGAACCAGGAAGTTAAACTAGCAGAAGCTGGACTGGCTGCAGCAGGTCACTTTCCTTAAGGGGGTGCAGGGTCTGGCAGGCTGATGACCTCTCTGGTACTGACCAGGTGGCTCCTGATTGGGGGAATAAAACAATTTGGTCTCTGCCCAGGTGGGGATCATTACCTATTGAAAGAGCCAAGCAATTAGCAAGTAATCAGACAAAAACATCATTGCACATGGTAAGAATACTGGGGCGGCGGGGGGTGGGAAGGGGGCAGTGGCAGGAACAAGTCAGACTCTCTTGGAGGGGAGGTGCTCAGGAAATGAAAGAGTGAGTATGAAAGACTTCTCTGAACAAGTGACGTTAGACTGAAACCTCAGGGACAAGAAGACGTTGGTCATCAGAAGGGCGTCTGGCACTGACTGACATGTGCAAGAGCTCCATGGCAGGAAGTGACGGTGTGTTCAGGGAACAGAAAGGAGGTCATTGGGCCAAAACATTCACTTTCATTCTTGGTGCAGTTGGAATTGATGGCAGGATTTTTTTTTTTTTTAAGATTTTACTTATTTTTGCATAGAAGAACTGGGGTGTAGGCCAGAGGTGGGGGTGCATGAGAAAAGTCACCAGAGACAGAGTAGGGAGCAGAACAGGCAGACTGACTGAAATACACTGCTGAGGGGAACAGTGGACGAGACAGGAGAGGTCTGCCGCGCCATGTGGGAAGCTCCCTGGCTGGGAATCTGACGCAAGCCATCATGGTGGTAAAGCTGAGACTTAACCCCTAGGGCACCAGGGAGGCCCCCGATGGCAGGATTTTTAAGCAGGGAAATAAATGGATACAATTTATGTCTCGGGCCTCTCTCATGGCGCTGTGGAGCTGTTGGCAGCTGCGACGCGAGTTCGATGCCAGGCCAGGGAGATTCCCACATGGCGCGGCAGACCTCTCCTGCCTTGCCCGCTGCTCCCTTCAGTAGTGTGTTTCCCACGATCTGCCAGTTCTGCTCCCCACTCTGTCTCTGGTGAACCCTCTCGCCGCCCCACACCTCTGGTCTGTACCCCAGCTTGTATGTATAAATAAATAAATCTTTTTAAAAAATTATGCCTCAAAATCATCACTTTGGCTACTTAAGTAGAAAGTGAATTGGAAGCAGCGAAGGTGGACACTGGAGAAACAGTGAGGGCTATTACAGTGATCTGAATGAGAATAGTTTCTGGTTGGGACCACGATTTTGAGAGTGTGTTCTGCAGCCATCCCAGACCGGGTAGGTTCATCATCGGTTCCAGCAGACTCATCGTTTTATTGGTTGTTCTCATGGTGTTCCTCACTGTACTCGCCACACTCTGCCACACTGTGCCGTCCTCTGCCACCGCGCTCTGTTCTCCACTGCTGCTTCTGTCTGCAGATGCCACCCTTATGGCCTCAGTCTTTGGGCTCCGGCGCGCCCACTCACGCATGCCCACACCCTGTTTCAGGTGCCACCATCAGTCATATGTGTAGGACCACAGGGGGTCTGTCATTGGTGGGAGGGCAGGAAATCCTGATCAATCTTTCGTTTACCTACAATCCACCCCCTTGGGGTTTTTTGCGGTACAGTCTACACAGGTTTCTCTTGGCGAATATGAACACCACAGCCGTGACCCATAAACAATGCAACAAAATAGAATACAAGTAAGCCCAGGCAGGGCACCAACCTATGGGCAAAAAAGGTTATTGGTACCAGCAGATGATCCATTAATTCTGCTGCTGAAGGCACTGCTCATTTGAGGGGGGAACCGCACTGTATCCACCCCCAGGATGCCCTCACTCTGACTAGTGACACTGTACTCTTTGGGGGGTAATCGCCCAATCCCCAGGGGCACTCTCTGCTGTCACTCCAGCACTCAGCTTTCACAGCCATCAGTGTGACACGCAGACCCTGCACTTGGGCCAACCCTTTGCACACGCACAGGGGTCGGGGATCCGGGATACAGGCTCCACATGCGGCCGCTCCTAGGTCCCCTCTTCGGCTGTGGGCTCCACAAGCCACGTTCCCCGCCTGTTGCCCGATGACGGCTCCTCAGCACCTCACCCTGCTCAAAAGTGAACAGGGCATCATACACGGGATTTTAAGAGACTCGCTGGCCTTCTTCAGCAACCTTTCAGCTGCTTATCAGCCACCCAGGGCTTCCCAACCTTGACACCAGCTTTTGCCTTAAGTTGGCTTTTACAGCTCCTCGGCCTGGCTGCAGAGAAGCTGGCAAGGGCTTTTTGCCTCAGCCAATCTTGGGCTGCTCTCCCGCCTGCCCCTTCCTCTACTCTGCCATTGCCTCTCTGGGCTGTGGCCCTGGGAGTGCCGGGCAGCGCACAGGCTGCTTTTGGCCACCAAGGCCCACTGGCAAACCCTGATTCTCATCTCTTGGGGTGTACCAGCAATACCGTCCTCCCCAGTGTTCCAGAGTCCCTCCACCTTCTGGCAGGATTGTTAGTTCAAGTCCCATCAGTGCTTTACTCTTTCTTCCTGGCGAGTCTGCTGCCTTGGAGTCGTGGACTGTTCCCCTCAGGCCATCTCCTTCTCACAAGGTCTTGTGCTGCAGCCTCTGGACCTTGTCCACCTCCTGTGCTCCTGCGGCATCTTCAGCTTTTCTTGCAGCTCCTGGACTCTGGTTACCTCCTGTGCTGCCATGGCGCCTCCAGCATTGTCTGGGCTCCAGTTGAGGGCTGTGAGGGAACACTAAACCCCCAGCCTGCCTCTGAGCAGGCACCATGTCTTCCAGTGCTTTCCCCACCATGTGCAGAGTCCTCTCCACTTGCACTGGGGGCTCATCCTCCTCGGGTCACCCCTGGGAAGGTGCCCACAGAGAGGAGGCCTGCCACTGAGCACTACATGCTTGCGGCCTGCCACCCCTCAGTCCCTCCTGAGGTCTTCAGAGGGCTCCATACCTGTCTGCATTGAGTCATCCTATTGACTACACCAGTTGTAGCGGCAAGATGGCACCAAGGCAGGTTCTCTGTGGAGCTGGGCAGACAGGTCAAGGATGAGATCTGGAACCCTCGGTGACTTCTTAGGCTTTTAATGATCTTTTGTAGAGAGGCAACCAGGTACAGGGCAGCACATCTTCACTCTCTCTGGGCTCTGTGGTGTTCTCTTGGGGTCTCTCTGCGCCACGCTCTGTTCTCCACTGCTGCCGCCGCCGCCGCCGCTTCCACCACCGCTGCTGCTTCTCTCTGCAGATGCCACCCGTACAGCCCCATTGTCTCACCTCAGGTGTGCCCACTCACGCGTGCCCACACCCTACCTCAGGTGCTCACCATCAGGCATGCGTTTAGGCCCACAGGGGGTTATCATTGGTGAAAATCCTGATCAGTCTTTTGTTTACCCAACAGAGTGCATAAACTGGAAATACATTTTAGAGTTAGACTCTTCAAGATTGAAGAATAAATTGTCGTGGGGAAATGAGGGGGAGGGAAGAAGGCAGAGCAACCCCTTAAGTCAGATGTATAGAGGTAACTCATGGAAATGGGAGGGTGGGGAGGAGGGGAGACCAAAATCAAGAGTGAGGCTTCATAGGTTACGTTTGAGAGGCCCGTGAGAAGTTCAGTGTGGGAATGTCACATAGGTAGGAGAGTCTGGAGCACAGAGGAGAGGTTTGGGCTGGAGAAATAAAGTTGGGAGCCAGGGAAAGATGAAACTGTCTAAAGAGTACAACGGAAAAAGAGAGTCTGGGATTGAGTCTTGGGAAATGCAGGTCCTCCACTGTTTACCAGTGAGATGGAAGAGGAGGAAGAAGAGGCAGTGGATGGGGGCATCTGGGAGTGGGTGGCATCATGGAAACTGAAGGAGGAGAGTGCTTTGGAAAGGGAAGGCGTCAAGACTACTAAATGATCCTGAGATGTCAAGTAAGATGAAGACAAAAAGTGACCATTGGGGAGGACCATGGAGATGGTTGCTGACCTTGAAGAGTGTGCAGTTTGGGGAGATGGGTTGGAGCCAGATGCCAGGGAGGGTGGCCTTCTAGTTGGTGGGTTTGCTCAGCTCTATCATCATGAGAGACCATGAACATGTCGGCATCAAGAAGTGCTGAGCTGAGTAAGGGCTGAATGGCTTCAGAAAATCAGGCCCTCGGGTGTCTTGTGTCTCCTTCTGATTGGTGTCTGTGAAGATGGAGCTCCCCAGAGCCTGGCAGGATGGTGTAGGGGCTCAAGTTTCCCTTGAAACAGCTTCTGCTAACTAACCTGTTTCCTCTCCTCTGACCACCCCGCTACAGGACACTTTACAGCCATGGTCTGGAAAAACACGAAGAAAATGGGAGTGGGGAAGGCATCTGCCAGCGATGGGTCCTCCTTCGTGGTGGCCAGATACTTCCCAGCAGGGAATGTCGTCAACCCAGGCTTCTTTGAAGAAAATGTCCTGCCTCCGAAGAAGTAACTTGTCAGATGTAATGGGAAGGTGGCAGACTCTAGAATGTGGATATGAAGTGCCTTGAACACCACAAACTCAGCTGTGTGTCTGTCCCTGGGGTGTGGGTTGGCCTGTGAGTGTCCTTGCAGGCACACTTGAATATACAGTTCCACACCAACTCATTCCTGCCAAAGGAATGAATGTATGAAGCATTTACCTTGATGGTTGCCTAGACCACTATTATTTGGACTTTGGGGGAGGGGAGGATTGATTTTTAAGCTTTTTTTGTTATTTTTTAAGAAATTTCTTTTGTAACTTCTAGTATCATCCATCCCTGGACTTTTTATATTCCAGATGTTTGAGATCTGAGAAGTGAAGTTCATTTTATGTGATCCTCATGCACGGTAATCTACATTTGGTAGATGTCAAGCCCTCATTTAAATGTGACATAAAGTATAGCTTGAAACACGTAAATATAAAGCAGCTTCCATCAGAAAGGTGGGGCAGACGGGCTCCGTTTCACAGAATTATCGAGATTTCCAGTTGTCAGACATGATGTCATCCTTGTGCTTTCTGGAATTCTGCATTGGGTTTGCCAGAAAACAGAAAAAAGCTTTCCTTCCTTGCATTTTTCTACCTTGAAGCGTCAAAGTACCACCACTATCACCCATCCCCCCCCCCTCTTTTTTTTCTCAAAATTCTCTGGCGTTTCAGAGCTCCATGTCTCCCCATCCCCCACCCCTGGTTTCTGGGGAGCTGGGCTAGGCCTGGAACTCACCCTCCCCCACCTCTGCGAGGTGGCCCAGGGACTGTACTGGGAGCCCTTCAAGCCTGGGCTCTTAGCCAGGCGCCTGGAATGGATGAAGTCAGTGAGTGTGGGGGTGAGGGTGAGCTCACTCAGGGTCCCCAGAGGAAGCCTTCCAGCCTCTGCCCCTTCTCCACCGGCTCCAACCCCCCCACCTCCCACCCCCGCCCCCGGTCTTAGCCCAGGCCTGTCCCTGGCAGCTGCGGCCACAGCTGTGCTGCTGCTCCCTCCCGGAATGTGTGACAGGCCAAATGTTCCAGGCAGATACCCATGCAGGGGCTTGGAGGTACTAATTTGGTTCTCTTTTGCCTCAAATTACTCAAAGTTCATCTGAATAGCATTTCACACGGCCTGTGTGGGAGGGGCCACCCCATGCCAAGCAGAGGGTCCCTGCGTCCAGGGCATCTCCTGGTGATGAGCTGGCAGGGCGGCTCAGGCTGCTGCCTTTGAGGCGGGAGTCTGAGCAGTGTCTCCGAAGCCACTTCCTAGAGGTCTCCGCTGCACTGTGAACACAGTCTCGAGCTGCGCCCTTCATCTGGCCCAGGGACATTGACTAAGAAAACAATAAATTTTTTTCTTTTGTGTAATATCTTCCTCCTATGCAGTTCATGCCTGATTTTTGATTGGTGACTAAGGTAACCCACAACAGAGTTCCTGTCTCAGGTAGCTCAAGCCTCTGAATACCTCCAGCTTCTCCCCTGTGGACTGTGCTTAGGGGGCCATGTTTTAAGCCATGTCACCCTCCACCATCCAGCTGCTTGGACCAGAGTCGACCCATGATCCAAGGGCAGCCAATCCCTCTGTCTGCTTGGACCAGAAATTTGAGCTAAGACATATGGGGAGAACTTACCAATGGAATGAAAAAATTAGGATGCTGTGAGTTTGAATGCGGCCCATGGTGCTGAAAAGCTCTGCAAGCCCAGTTATGAATATGAAATATATAGAAGTGAGGAAACGAGTTGTTAGAGATACAAAGGAAACCAGGATGCCGAAAGACTGCTCCTGGCTTTCTGGTTTCAGTGTACTTTGACCCTTATTTTCTTCAGGGCTTCTCAATAAAATAACTAATGGTCCCCCAGAAGGTTAGGATATTAGGGTCCCCTTCCCCCAGGGAGCTAAGCTGGGTAGGACACTGAGGATGGGTGAATTAAAGAGACCTGGCTTAGGGCCTTGGGCTGAGTTCACACAGCAGCCGCCATGAGCAATAGGAACTCAGTGACCAGCAAACTTCCTGGTGGTTCCTGAGGACACAGTCCACCCCACTCCCAACTCCCCCCAAACACAGGCATAACCAGGTAGAGGATGCTGGCTTGCTGCCAGCCTCTTTAGGCTGGGGTCTGTTTCTTCAATTGACTGGTGTAAGAAAAGCTGACCAAAGTTGTTTGTCTAGTGCTGACATCATTGGTATGTGTGCTGCTTCCAGCTGTGGAGGGCTGGACTCTCCTTTTTGTTCACCTTGAGATATGGTTCAGGTCTCTTTCACAGGCAGGAACTTCTGTTCTCCCTGTGTTTGCCTGATCTTGAAAAAGACCACTGTCAGACGCTGCTTAAGGTAAAAATGATTCAATTACTTTGGACTTACTAGTTGGCTATAAAGGATGCTCATTGGGTTAGTGGAAAAAACTTCTGAATTGTTTATTGGGCCTGTGAAAAGTTTAGAGGTTTTTAAATCCAAGTTTCTTGTCTGGGACACTATAGTATCAGGCCAAGCTGTTTTTGCTGCCCCTGTTAGGGTGCAATTGAAGGAGCTTCAAGTCTTCCCTGGGAAGCCAAAATGTTTCCTCAAGCCAAAAGCAGAAGGGAACTCTTATATAATAATTCCTCCAGTTGGGTCTTTTTAAGACCCTGCATTCTTAACCTTTTCGTTTAGTTTCATCGCCCTTACAGATGCCTGACCCAGGAGCCAAATGTGGGAGGTTCCAATGGATAAAGGGAATTAGATAAGGGGAACCAGGCCAATCACCTTCACCTTGATTAGCAGACCTCCAGAAATGCAGAAGCAGATTCAGGACACATTCTGTGTCAGAGGTCCAAGCCCAGATATCTCAGCAGATGACTGACTGGTGCAAACTGGCACCCTGAGAAAGTATAAAAGAGGCTCAAGCCCTTCTTCGTGTGGAGGTGATATCTCTCATATGGTGCCCTGCTCCCTTGCAGGGTATTTAATAAATCTGCTTTTTCTGGTCTCCAATAAAAAGAGAAAAAAGTTGACCAAAAGAATTTTCCAGACTAAGGAAAAGCCAAACAACAAATCTGGCTGGGCAGGTGGACACAAATCACAATTCCTTAAAGCATTTCTTAAAGACAGTAACCCCTAAGTTTAACAAGAGCAGAGGACAAGCCAGACTGCCAGTTCTCTTTTGTAGCCCCAGGGAGGAGGAAGGTGTCAAGACTTCTGGCTCTGAGCCCTAACTCTGCACACCCTGAGTCAAGCAAGCCCCTTCCCCTCTCTGCACCCCAATTTGTCCAGCTATATGAGGTCTGACACGTGAAACTATTGGACCCCCTCAGGACTCTGGGACCACCCCTGGGCCCAATTTTTGTCTAATGAGAGACGCTTTCATGTTCTGGGACCTGAAATAAAAGCAAAGGAGGCACAGCCACTTCCTCTACCAAATGTTCCCAAGGCTGAAGAGTATGGGGGCAAAGGGGAAGGAGCCCGGCCTGAACTACTTAACTTCTACTGCTGGCCGAGAATCCCCAGCAGTTGAGGTGGGCCAGCACCTCATAAAACTTGTCTGAGTCAGGGACGGAACATGCCAGAAGACCAGGTTCCAGGTGACACCGAGTTTCCCTGGTAGGGATGCTAAGGACTTCCCAGAGTCAGGAGTGGGGCCAAGGACCAGGCTGGAGGCCATCAAGGGCAGGCCTAGCCACACTATATCGCCAGCGCCCTGGCCTGCGGGTTAATTCCCTCCTTGGGAGTCCCAAAGGCTGGTTCTGTGGATTGCTGAGCTATCAGGTCATCGCAGGAATTGGCCCCCCTCTGGAGTGCACCATCTGGCCTTTATCCCCCTACTTGGTGCAGGCAGCAGCACTCTGAGCAATAGGAACTCAGTGACCAGCAAACTTCCTGGTGGTTCCCGAGGACACGGTCCACCCCCCCTTCCCCTCAAACACAGGCACAACCAGGTGGAGGATGCTGGCTCGCTGCCAGCCTCTTCAGGCTGGGGTCTGTTTCCTCAATTGACTGATGTAGTATAAAGCTGACCAAAGACGTTTTTGCCAGTGCTGAGCCCCACAGGCACCCCCCTCCTCCCTCTGTCACAACCCTGGGGAGGGCAGGTGTGCCAGAGGCCTTCTGAGCTGGAACTTGTGAGCTCCCCACTCCACAGAGCACCGAAAGGTGACGCCCCGGAGTCTGAGACCTCTCCTCGCTGGCGGCCAAGCTGTGCGCACTCTGTCTGGGGCTCAGTACCCCCGTCTGTAAAGTGGGGACAGAGGCGTGTGTTCCTGATCGTAGGAGATCCTCCCATGTGAATGCCATGGCCGCAGCGGCCTGACCCGCGCTCTGCGCTGGCGGAAACCCGGAACCGCTCCCCAGCCTGGAGACAGCTGGGCGGAGCAGGGGGCCGGGAGCGTCCACCCACCTGCTCCCCTCAGGAGGCTACTCTGCTGCGCCACCGCGTGGCGGGAGGGGGTTCAGAGCCCGCGGGGAGCGGGCAGGGGATTCCAGACTCTGAACCACCAAGAACCACTACCCAAATTCCTGAAGGAAGTCCC
>PVIJ01025027.1:0-11288 GCA_004024925.1 Scalopus aquaticus
TTGACTATTTACAGAAGTCTATGATGAAATTAGACCGTTTAAAATGCTCTTCACAAAGACTTCAATTATTTTGAAATTCACAGCATCCATCCTATACTTTGTCAACAACTGTTATCCCAATTTGAAGCCTGGAAAAGTTAAGTAACTTAGATTGGATAGAATAGTCATTCATTTAAATACTAAGCATTTGCTTGTTGTTCGTGTTAATTATTTTTCCTTGTCTGGAAAGTGTACTAATGAGAAACATTCAAACACCAGATAAATTAGGTTTTACTTAAATAATTTTAGGTTTAATTTTTATTTAGAATATGGGCTCTAGCAGTCATTTTCACAAGTGTACTTCATAAAGCTAAGTAAGTTATGAGATATGAAGGATTTTGAGATGTTCTGTTGAAAGATAAGTATCATGAAACACTGGTCTAGCACTTGGTCGACTTTAATTCTTATAATTACTCTATGAATAATATATTGTTTTTAGGCCTGTTTTACCATGAGGTAACTGAAGAATAGAGAGGTTAAAAAAATGGACTAAGGTTACTCAATTCTAAAGAGGTATGCTGGGTTTAAGATCTGGCATTCTAGTGGCTCTGGTGTCCAAATACCTGTATCTTACCTACCCTCAAAATAAGTCTCCAGTTTAGAGTGTGGTGTTCAGTGACTCACCTACTCATAAATTGTGTTCTATTTGTTACATTGATTAAGGACTGGCATTACAAAGGGCTGATGAAAAATATAAGTAACTTTGAATCAATGATTTATTTTGATGGTTGATAGAATTAAGTGACAAGCTGTAATTTCATATTTATCCACAAGATGGTGAAGTCCTCACTGGTTTTAATTTCTAGAAACCCATATAAACCATTAGTTTATAATTTGTATTTGACACTATTTATTATAAGTACTTTAATTTTTTTTACAGCCCATCTGCTGGCAAGGCCAAGATTAGAACAGCTCACAGGAGAATCATGATTTTGAATCACCCAGATAAAGGTAGGTAAAATTCATGTTTTTCATGATATGTACATCTGAATATGCTCTGCATTCCCTTCAGTTTACTTAAACTTATTTAAAATGATATGTAGTGCAAATGAAAGTTTATGTGACATGTGTATTGTGATTTTTTTCCTTGTAAATAAATGAGCCTTTAGATTATGCTTCAATGACCCACAGGATTGGTAGATTTATATTATCAACATTCAGAGGATTTAGGTACTGATTTTTGCATATAAGTAACCCTTGTTAGTGATTATCGTAGCATTTTGATTAAGAAAACATGAATTGTGGATTATTTAATTGTATAAATTGATCTATACATCATAAATTATATTTGTTTAACATTAAACACAAAAGTACAAGATTTAGGAGATCGCTTCTGAATCTTTGAATGTAATACGTCTTACAGAGTCTGAATTTCTTAATTTTATTCTAGAAGGCTCTGAGGCTGAGCCATTTGTTTTTAACTGGCCAGGTTTTTAATGTAAATTTATCTTACAGAAAGACAATTATTATAACTTTAACTACATTACAGCTGCTTGAGAGAGAAAACCCATATGCTCATTACAGTTTCTTCTCTAAAATAACAGATGGTAGAAAGTTGCACTGTATTTCAGAAGTCGGGGGTGGGGGGAGGAGGATGAAGGTTTTTTTAATTCTTATTTTTAGACTTTCAGTTTTCTGATTATTTTGAAAAAAAATTAAAATCAAATTTTGGATTCCTGCCATCCTAACTCACCAAAATAAGGCATTCCTTTTCATCTTTCTCACTTAATTACTTACTATAAAAATTCTTTTCCCTAAACATCATCTCTTTGGTTTTTGAACTTGCTATTCTTCACTATGAATAAACAAGAGAATAAACTTTAAAAAAAGATGTTGCTTAAAAATTCTAAACAGCTTCAATGGTTACTGAAAGCTCCACTCAACTAATTTTCTCTTTCAGAGTAATTGATTCAGAAAGAAATGTGTGTAAGTGCCTCCTTGAAGCCCTCCCTCTCCTAGAAGCCCATCCTCTGTCCCTTCAGGGTCAAGTATTTGCCCTTCTCTCATTGATTGCAGTAGGCTCAAGCACTTGGTTTTCAGATGATTGACAAGTTGTTGATTGTGTCTACTGGCAGGGAATCAAGTTCTGAAATGCATGGAAGATGATAAGTATTTTAGATACCTTTAGTACAAACAGGGAATGTTTGGTATCTTAGAAACCAAGTGTTTGACAAAGTACTTGATTTATCCTGAGATTATTTATTTATCAGAGGTTGGTTGATAGCCTGCAGTATGCCCACTAATCTCTTTCCTGCCTGGCTAGGGTGGGTAGTAAGGTCTGAGGGAGTAGAACTGTAAGCAGGAGGCCAGTGTTTGTCTGTGGCTTTTGCCTTCCAGCTTCCCGAGCGGCCTTAGACACACCTGCAGCTTCTCTACATATCAGCTTTGTTATCTTTAGAATGAAGGGAATGATTTTTAGAGCCCCCTTTTTTTGTCATATAATGTAGTAACTTTATGTGCCTACACAACTGATGAGAAACCTGTACTCTATTTCTATTTATTTTGCATATTTAACTTAAGAAAATTGCTTTTAATCTTTTTGGATTATTGTACCTTCTAAAAATGTATAAGTTGTGGATGTTTTCTCCATGTAATTGCTCATTAACCCCCAAATTTAAAACATTTGGAGTTTCAGAGAGTTCTTATACACTCATAATTAAGAACTTTTGCTCTAGTAAAAATATGGCAAATTAGGGAATATTGGAACTACCGGATGGAAAACGTTTGTATATGATGGAGTTCGGAGATGATGGCTCATAAATCTACAAATTGTCTCTTGAGAAGGATCATTGTTTTGTTTTTAATGAGAAGACTGTAATAGGGCTTTTAAACAAAAAGGTCTCATTGTCCTTGGATAAAGAAAGCCAGGAATAATACAGGAAATATAGGAATGGGCAGCTCTTACATTTTTCTTCCTCTTGATTAATTAATTAATTAATTTTTAAAAAAGATTTATTTATTTATACATACAGCTGGGGTACAGGCCAGAGGTGTGGAGTGGTGAGAGGCTTCACCAGAGACAGAGTGGGGAGCAGAACAGGCAGATCAGAAATACACTGCTGAGGGGAGCAGCGGGCCAGGCAGGAGAGGTCTGCTGCACCATGTGGGATTCTCCCCGGCTGGGTGTTGAACTCGCATCGCTGCTGCTGATAGCTCCACAGCGCAGCACTTAACCGCTGTGCCACCGGGGAGGCCCCTGATTAATTTATTTTAAATAAGGTACAGAGTAAGAACTGAACTTTGGAATTGGCCATGTATAAGTCTTTGTTTATTTTAATAGGAGCGGGTGTGGAGGAATGGCGAGACAAAGACTGTTGCCTCTTCTTTTTATAATTCTTTACCATATTTACTTTGACCAGGTCACACTGAGTGTTGTTATATATAGGTGGTTGCATAAACTTAAATCTCCTACCCAGTGCTTCTGATATTCGTGAATGTTATCCCACCTCACCCTACCACCAAGTTACTTTTCTGTTGATTTTGCTACCTTGATAAAATAAAGTTAGAACTTCAAATGTGTGATCAACTATAATTTGTTACACATTTCATTATCAGCTTGTGCAAAGAAAGTGACACCAGAAAATTAGGTGTGAGAAATGACTAAAAATACATTTTTGTAACCAGTTTTAAGTGAGCATTCAAATATGTTTTGGTAAAAATTAAATTTTGCAGTTTCAATTTAGTGAGATAAAAGGTTACTGCAATAAAAAATCTGAGATCTTTCATGTGATGCTTTCAGACTAATATCTTTTAAATTATGCTTTTGTAAATTGGAGAAAGAGATTAGTTGTTATGAAATCAGTGGTTTGGGATTAAATCCAGTGAATATAGAAAAGAGAACAGCCCAGATAAATTTGGAAAACTATAGAACTCCTGAGATCTCTTACAGGCTGCTCAAAGTATGGTTCTAGTTCACCTGTTCATGCCAGGTCACAGTTTTGTTTAAAAAGAAGTTTAAAAAGAAATCAAAAGTAAGCATTAGGAAGTTTTATAGCAGTTTGACATTCTGGTAACATCCAAATGTGTGTTGCCGTTTGTATTTTAAGTATGAAAATTTTGTTCCACCACAGATTGGAAATTTTTTTTAAAGCAATACATTTCATAATTTGAGAGACACTGGTGTTATCAGTGCTGCCTCCTAAATCAAGATTATTTATGTTCCATTCCAGGCTAAAGGGCCTGTTAAGCTCCTTAAAGATTTTTAGTGAGTGGGACCTAGTCCTACTTTGCCAGACAGACACTGGTGGGTCATTCTAATCCTGAAGGTTCTTCCTTACATATAGCCAAAATCTGCCATCCTGCAACATGGAGGTTCTCAGAATTTTTCCACTTATGCCCCAGTAAACATACAATACCCTTTCCTTTAATAGTATTTCATTCAAAATTAAATAAGACATTGGGATTAAAAACAAATCAAAGTAATTATACTGTTGAATGAATTTTTCCTAATTATGCTTATTGTAGAAGAACTTAAATTGACTTGAAATCCTGGCAATAATATATTACAATTTATTATATTAAAAGATGTACCATAAACATTTTGCAAAAGAAAGATATGATCATAAGAGTCATCATTACAGGTTTATGATGAAAAAGTAGTGCCTAAGTAGCTCAATTAACTTTTTTTGATAAATGTACTAGACTTGTTGCCAAAGGTTAATCTTTCATTTCATTTCAACATTTTATTTCAATTTAAGATTTTGTATTTGAGTTACTTTCGTTTTGTTTTATCATTGATTTTCCTTGATAAATGGTCAGATCTTTAAATGTGTAGGATTTGTCTGATTCATCTTTATAAATCATTATGACTGACACTATAAAAATATATTTCCCCATGAGTGAATGAATAAACACATGAATAAGAAGAGTCATATGTATAAAGTTATAAGATAGAACTGAAAATTGTAATTAATGCATAATGATCATGTTTAAGTTTTGAAAGACTCCTTATATAATAAGAAACGACATGAAACTCTTCTTTCATTCAGAAATTATTTAGTCAGCCTCTGCAGTGTGCCAGAGATTGTGCTAAATCTTGGAACCTTAAATGTCAAATAAGACAGGTAGCTCTCTGTTCTCATAGAACATACATTCTAATGGAGGGATGGGTCTTGTACCCTATATGTATACTCGAGAGTTGATAGACATATAAATCTACCCAAGAGGAAAGAGGACCTGGGATGAGAAACAGAAAAGTTTGAAAACAACCACATGTTTAATAAGAAAGAAGTCCTGTAAACAAAAGGAGAAGCATGGTGATTTGGTGAATAAGAAGAGTACAGGCTCTTTTCTCAGAGATATGCACCATTAGTTTTTGTAAAACAGGTGCCCAGTTATTTACAGAAATGTTTCTGTATTTTCTCTCCTCTGCCGGTGAATTGCTTTATGCTTGTGACAATAGCACACTTAGAATTTGTGTGACTTCATAACAGGTCTTGATTTCTGGTAGTGTAAATCCTTCAAATTCTTTAAGATTCTTTAGCTTTTTAACATAAATTAGGAATATTCTTTCGCATGTGCACATTATAATCTTACATATCCACATTCACACACAAATCTCCTGGTTTATGGTTAAGATTGTTATGAATCTGTATCTTTATAATGAATTTTCTAATGCATAAACAAGACGTAGCCTGATATTTAGGTACTCTGGAATTTATTTCAATGAGATTTTTCAGTTTTCTGGATTATAGACATATGCCTAATTTGTTAAATTCCTAGATACTGATCTTTTAAGTGCTATCTTTTTAAAATTTTAATTAATTTTTTAAAGATTTATTTATTTATGCATACAAGCTGGGGTGTAGGCCAGAGGTGTGGGGGGTGAGAGGACTCACCAGAGACAGAGTGGGGAGCAGAATAGACAGATATACTAAAGTATACTGCTGTGGGGAGCAGCGGGCGAGGCAGGAGAGGTCTGCTGCGCCATGTGGGAATCTCCCTGACTGGGAATAGAACTCGTGCTGTAGTGACTCTGGATAGCTTCATACTGCTGTGACTTAACCTGTTGCGCCACCAGGGAGGCCCCTTTTTTTTTTTAATTTCAGACTAATTGAGGTATGATTTGCAGATCATAGAATTTATCCAAGGAACATGTAAATCCAATTACTTTAGTAAATTTAAAATTATGCAGCCATCCACAATGCTATTATAAGTTGTATTATTTTAAAGTTTATATTATATAGTTTTTTTCTCTAGGACATACAGATTGGTTTTTGTATATATTGCTGTTATGTCCAACAACTTGTTAAATTCATGTCATTTATGAAGAATGTCACTTTATTTCCAGTCCTCATTTCTTTTTTAAGATTTTTTTTTTTATACATACAAGCTGGGGTACAGGCCAGAGGCGTGGGACGGCGAGAGGGCTCACCAGAGACAGAGCGGGGAGCAGAACAGGCAGACCAGAAATATACTGCTGAGGGGAGCAGCGGGCAAGGCAGGAGAGGTCTGCCGCGCCATGTGGGAATCTCCCCGGCCAGGTGTCGAACTCGCGTTGCAGCTGCCGACAGCTCCACAGTGCAGCGCTCAACCGCTGCGCCACCAGGGAGGCCCGTCATTTCTTTTTTAATTGGGGATGGAAAGTGGCATTAATTAGTATCTTTTTCTTGTGACTGATCTCAGAGCCAAAGGTTTCAATATTTTACTTCTACATGTTAAGTTTGCTATATTTTTTCAGAACTTCTATCACAATATAAGTTTTCTTCTTAGTTTACTAAAAATTTTTGTTATTCCTGTGTTGAGGTCTCTGCATCTGTTGAGATGATCATATGACACTTATTCTGTTAATGGAATTAATTTTTCACTTGTTTATAGCAACTTTATTTTAGATATCTAGTTATAAACAACCAAGTTTCTATTACTTGGAGATAGATAATAAATGTATTGTGGTGTATTTATACAATAGAATATTACTGAACAATGAAAACAATTAGCTATATTTCTAAAGCTGTAACCAGATTTGTCCATAAACATACAGTAACATGAATGAATCTCAAAAACTTTGTTGTACAAAGGAAACAAGTTATAAAAGACAATATAATGTATGCATTTATATGAAATTCAAGAAAAGTCAAATCTAATATATGGCAAAAAATTCCAGAAAAGCGTATGTATATGATAGTATATCTTTGACTAGAAGGAAGCAAACTTCCCTCATTCATGAAAATGTTCTGTATTTTCACTGGACTGATAATTAAATAGAATAAATTTATCAAAACTCTTTGTATTGTATACTTAGCTGGATATAAAGCTTCCCTCATGCCAAAAGGTAATATTAACAATTATTGAACTCTAGTCAGTGGATGACTCTTTTGCAATAGTATTAGCAATTGTGAAAACACTTTCTGTGTATTTTATGTGTGAGCTGTTGAGTAAATAAATATATTGAGGATGGTGGGAGTTAAGTTCCTCACAATTAGAGAAGGTTGTTACTGATGCAAATGGAGAAATTACAATGACTTGTGTAAGTTTAGAACTTGAGATATCACTGTGAACTCTTTGTCATACTGTTCAATATCCTTATCTGTATATCAGTACATATACACACCTATATCTATATGTACACATATATAAAAATAGATACAGCTATCAACATGTGTACACATGAGTCTTCACATACCCTTAATTGTGATTAATTATATTGACTAATTTTCTAATGTGAAAGTCAATCTTGTATTCTTGATATAAACCACAGTTGACATTGATACTTGGCCTGACTTGATAAGCAGATATTTGGGGTTTTTTGCATCTTTGTTCATCCTGTGATATTTTCATCCGAATTTGTTGTCAGAGATATGCTAGCCTCATTAAAAGAGTTGGAATGTTTTTTTCCGTCTGTTTTTTGTTTTTTAAATACACAGGTAAAACTCTCTTGACCAAGCTTTTTATTTGTGGGTAAGTTTTTAATTACTGGTTTAACTTCTCTTTTGAGTTTACATTTCTTCCTGTATCAGTTTTGATATATTGTGTTTTTCCTAGAATGTATTAAATTTTAAGTGCTTTGGTGTGAAATTGATTCATATTTTCAAAGAGCTTTTGTCTTTGTTAATTTTCCTGAATGTTAATTTCTATCGTGGTATTTTCTCTTATGCTTAGATTATTTAAAAGTATATTGACTAATTTCCAAACAGTGGGATCCCCTAGACACTATTGATTTCTACCTTAATTATACTGTCATCAGTTAACATATTTTATATCATTACTTCACAAACTATCTGTGCTAGAAAACCTCTTTTTTTCCCACTATCTGGTAGAATGGTAACTTTCATAAAATACAATGAAAATGAATTTATTAGGAAATTGAAGTAAGAAAAAGATATAGAAGATCTAAATCCTAGTTTTTTATTAGATTCTGCAGATGTACACTACTATATTAAATGGCTGTAATACTTTCTAAACATTTATTCTTCATTTCTAAACCTGAACACATTCCTTCATTTCTAAATATGTCTAGTTTAAGTCCATTAACATTTGTAAACCAGCGCTAGCCCATGGGATACACTTAAGGTGGCTCTGCTCATTGTGATCTAAGTCTTTAAAGGTCAGTGAGACTTGCTGTATAGTCTAGTGCATGTTCTGTGTTGCATGTGTAATTGAAAATAGGATGTATTCTGCATTTGCTGGGTAGAATATCTTATATATACACACATGTATATGTCGTTTAGACAAAGTGTATTTACGTTATTCGAGTTTTTATTGTTCTTACTATTTTTGTCTAATTGTTCTGTGGATTCCTGAGAAAGGTATGTTAAATCTCCAGCTGAATGTGTATTTGTATGTTTGATTGTGTTGATTTTTCCTTGTATTGTTGAGACTATATCATTAGGTATATTCAAATTTACAATTGTTTTGTCTTACCAGTAGAATGACCCTTTTGACACTAAGAAATTCCCCACTTTATCTCTAGTATTGAATTTTGCCTTAAAATGTACACACCTGGTAATTAGTGTAGCATTACCAATTTTATTTGGTGTGTGTGTGTGTGTGTGTGTGTGTGTGTGTGTGTGTGTGTTTCTCTTCTTTAAAAACAAAGTAGCAGGGCTTCCCTGGTGGCACAACGGGTTAAGTCTCAGCCTATGAAGCTATCCAAAGACACTGCAGCACGAGTTCAATCTCTGGCCAAGGAGCTTCCCACATGGTGCAGCAGACCTCTCCTGTCTCTCACGTTGCTCCCCTCAGCAGTGTACTTAATTCTTTCTGCCTGTTCTGCTCCCCACTCTGTCTCTGGTGAATCCTCTCACCAACCCACACCTCTGGCCTACACCCCAGCTTGTATGTATAAATAAATACATTTTTAAAAAAACAAACAAACAAAAAAGTAGCTTCTTATAACCAACATATGTTTTTTTGGCTTATTTATAAACTATATTGAGGTTTAGCTTATATACAATAAAATATATCTATTTAAATGCCCAGTTTGATGTGTTTTGACAAATTAATATAGCCACCCATGTGATCACAAACATAATGAATTCAAACCTTTCAAAATTCAAAAGGTTCCTCAGCGCCTTTCCCTTTGACAATCCCTAACCAAACTTGGGTACTCACTGTTATGCTTTCCTTTGTCTTCTCAGGTGGATCTCCTTACTTAGCAACCAAAATAAATGAAGCAAAAGACTTGCTAGAAGCAACCACCAAACATTGATTGATGCTCAAGAGCTACTCTGAAGAGAAAAACAGGGTAACTTGAAAAAGAAACATCTGCAAATGAATCTAAATCACGTCCTTCATAGTTTTCAGACCAAATGAATCTAAACCACGTCCTTTGTAATTTCATACTGATTGCAATCATTTATTGCATGATTAAGCTATGTAACAATAAAAGATTAATCTTGGTATTATCACTTAAATGAACTTAAAGTTTTGTAACTGCTCTTTTTTTCCTTGTTTCCTTTTCTTTGTAATTGTCATTTTTTTTTAAGATCTATTTATTTATGCATACAAGAGCTGGGGTGTAGGCCAGAGGTGTGGGGGTGGTGAGAGGATTCACCAGAGACAGAGCTGGGAGCAGAACAGGCAGATTGACTGAAATACACTGCTGAGCAGAGCAGTGAGCAAGGCAGGAGAGGTCTGCTGTGCTATTCGGGAAGCTCCCTGGCCGGGGATCGAACTCACGCTGCAGTAGCTGTGGTAGCATCATAGTGCTGAGACTTAACCCCTTGCGCCATCAGGGAGGTCCTAGTAATTGTCATATATTTTAAGATTTTTATTAGTACTACATTCTTTTCCTGCCGCCTACTTTCCTTTGCCCCACAAAGTAATGCAAAAATATGATGATCAGTAATGTAACTGGAATTTGTGAGCAGTGAGTAGAAATTTTTTCTTTTTGCTTATATATTTATACTTGCATCACCCCTTGTTTCTTCAGAGGAATTTAGTGTTCTGCCAATATAAGGTGCCTTAAGTATTTTGAGACCAAACACTAATTGCCGCCCCTTAGGGAAATGGTGTATTTTAAAATCATGGTTAGGACTTATTTAAGAACTCTGTACTCTCTAAGATGCTGTAAGCTGAAGCATTAGAGAGCTGCTAAAATGATTAAAGATTTACAAAATGAGCCTTATTAGAAAATGCTGAAAAAAGCTAGGAGAAATCTGAAAACTTTGTATTTAATTGTAGTCTTCTGGCACTTTGTTTATTTATAATATATGTTTACATATATGTTTATCTGTATAAGCATATATCCTACAGTTTTTTACTGACCACCTATGTTGTATCAGGCGCTGTAGTGTGTCCTCGGAGAGTTTCCGGTGTGAACCAGTCATGGATCCTGATCTAAAGGAACTTACACTTGAAGAAAGATAAATCACATGAGTATTTTAAAACTGAGTACTTGAGGGTGCTACAGGGGAACTGCATAGAATAAGTGGCCTTGCACTGGGCCACTTAAGAAAGATACCATATAGCTAGTGAGTTATTTCCCCTGAGCCCATCAGAATTAGCAAAAATAACACATATTAATTAGTCTGATCAAAGTGCTGGGTTTCTCAAAAGCAGAGAATGAGTACATGGCCTTCAAAGGCTGTCCCTGTGATTTACACACATTAACTTATTTTTTCAAATCATCTCCTCATTCTCATTACCTCATTGTTCTAAAGGTAAGAAAACAGATTGAGGTACCAAGTACTAGCATCATTTTCCAATACTCCTTTACAAATCCTGCATTCAACCCATTAGTACATTTATGAACAAATATATTTCATATCTTAAAATACTTTTTCACTATACTAAATGCATCTTTCAATCTG
>PVIJ01025028.1:0-11287 GCA_004024925.1 Scalopus aquaticus
TCCATTTTGAGTTGACTTTTGTGCAGGGTGTGAGGTAGTAGTCTAGCTTCATTTTTTTGCATGTGGCTGTCCAGTTTTCCCAGCACCATTTATTGAATAGACTGTCCTTGTTCCACTGCATTTTCTTTGCTCCTTTGTCAAAGATTAGTTGTTCATAGATATGTGGCTTTAATTCTGGGTATTCTATTCGGTTCCATTTTACCTGCCCCTTTCTAGGACAAAGTATCTCATTTGTAAACCCTGGCTGAGACAGTTATTTTTGAAACAAAGATGCCTACTGACCAGACATGGAGTGCAAAGGGCATCCAACTCATTGGTTGGGTAGTATAACCTATTGTGAAAAGCTCTGCCCAATAAGTGACATGGTACATAGCAAAGTCAAGTATTCATCTGGATTTCCAGTGTAAAATTACTCCAGAATTGGCCAACCAGCTGGTAGTTGAAAAAAAAAAGTCACAAAGACAACCAGAGATCAAGAATCAAGACCAGCTCAGTGAAATTGGCAGCAAAATCAAGGACCCACCAATTTGAAGGAACTAAAGTGCTGGTACAACTGCAGCAGCAGAGGAGAAATAAACCCCACTTATGAAACCCATAGAAATGTGAGAGGTAAAAAGGGTGAAATTAGAAATGACTGAAGTCATGACAACAGTAAGATATCAGAAGAGCAGAGAATGGGAACAGGGCTACTTTTGTACCCATTTAAGAAACCCCAATCATATAAAGTAACCTGAACACATTTCTGCTCATTGAAACCAAAGGATAAAACTAACACAACATTCTAGCCTACAAATGGGGAAATTACAGAGGGAGCTTCTAGGATGAAATAACTATTTCTTAAAGTTAAGCAAGAGCTAACTAAAACAAAAAAGCTCTTCCTAACAGAAGTCATGAAGGCTGAGGGGAAATTCAAGGCAGCAGGAACAGCACATGGAAAAACATAGAAGTAGGAAAAGAGGATATTCAGGAAACTCTAAAGAGTGGAGCACAGTTGGATTATCTTGTGTGAAGGGAAGAGTGACAGCAGTTGAGATGAGAGAAGTACAGACAGTTCTCAAAGGATCCCAGAGTCCAAACTAAGGATGTGAACTCTATGCTGAAAGCCCTAAGGTTCACAGAAATGTTTTAATCAGTAGGGAAATAAAATAACCAGATTAGTATTTTGGAAAGATGATTCTTGTTGTTGCACATAGCAAAGTCTCTACCTGAACAGGTAAAGACTAGAAACAGGAAGACCAGTCTGCAGACTATTTGGAGTGAGAGGGAGGGCCTGAATAAAAGCAGTGCCAGTGGGGTGGAGGTAGAAAATATATTCTAGGGGTAATTAAGTTTCCAGCATCTATTGGATGTGGTAAATAATTATGTAAGAAAGAGTCAAGGGCAACTTTCAGGTTCTGCTTGGTTTTCTGAGTAATTATGACTTACGGTGGACAGGAGGAGGAAGAACAGATTTGGAAGGAATAATACATTCAGATTTCAATGAATTTGATTTCCTTCTTATATTTACATATCTTTATTGAGTATTTGTAATATGCCAGGCATTGTGGTAGGTGCCAAGTGTAAAATGCTTTTGAGACATCCAGGTGGTGACAAACAGCTGGCAGTTAGATAAAGACATCTGACACTTGAGGAAAATGTCTGGTCTACGTTAAGTGTGATTTAGAAGTTATCTTCATAAAAAGCTATGGGGATATATGTGGTTAGCCATGGAGAAAAGAGGGCTGGTCTGGAGCAGTGTTGAGGAAATAGAGTAATCAAGAGGAGCACCAATACTTAAAGGCAAGAGAAAGGGAGATGTGCCGAGGTCACCACTCTTTGCTTTTCTTTTGTGGTCAATGATCAGAAAAGAACAGTTGTTAAGTCAGAAGGAAAATAACAGAAGAGAGTCAAAAAAATAGAGAAGAAAAACCATTTAAACAATAGCAACAACTTGTCCTTCACTTTGGGGGATGTGTCGTTAAAGATTTTGCTGAGAAGTATGTCGTGTAGAGTTTTGCCTATATTTTCTTCTATAAATTTTATGGTTTCAGGTCTTATGTCTAGGTCTTTTATCCATTTTGAGTTGGTTTTTGGGCAGGGTGTGAAGCAGTAGTCTAGCTTCATTTCTTCGCATGTGGCTGTCCAGTTTTCCCAGCACCAAGCCAGAAACAAAGAGAAAAATATCGAATGGTTTCACTTATAACAGGACTATAGGGAAACCAAATAGGAGAGAGACACTAGGGAAGTGGGTGAGGGGGAGGATAAGGGCACAAAATGGAGTAGAAAAGGACACAAGGGACCACGGAGATGGATCACGGGTGAATTGGTGGTGGGTTACCCAAGGGGAATATAAAATGTAAATGATATAAATAACAATAAAAATATATATTATTAAAAAATAAATAAATAAACAATAGCAACAACTTCTATAGAGAAATCACACATGGTGAGTATTAAAATAAGCAGAGGAATAAATGAGAGAAAAATAAAAAATAAAGGAAAGACTGGAGATACAGAAAAGAAAGGAGAGAGATGAAGGTTCTAGAGGAAGTAGAAAGGAATAGAACTTGGAACTCAGGCTAAAGAGAGTGGGAAATCATATCAACTGAGATAGGAGAGAAGGAAATGCAGACAGAAAGATATAAAATGTTGGCATATCTTTTCCTCTTCTCATCTAATAGTAGGATGGCTCTATACATCAGATAATTACAAAGCCCTCTCTTAGTCTGAACATTCGAGATTTCTTTTACAATGAAATTATGATTTGGGAAACATATTGCCTCCCACCCCCATATATCCCAAATAGAAACAGAATGTTAAGACATTTAAAAAGTTACCTGAGAGAAGTTAAAGACTGGTTGTGTTGTGCCCCACGCAATGACAGATCTGGTTACTTCCTCGGTGCTGAAGAGTTTGCAATTAAAATAGATATTGCATGGTGGTTGTTTCTCAGATTCCCCAGTAATGAAATCTTTCCCATCTGGCACCATCAAGAGCACATGCAACAGCAAAGCACTTTCTTTTGTTGACCCAGTTGTGTGATTTACTAAATTGTGGGAAGCTGGCACATCCATGAAGGGTACAGGGTCTGGCACAGCAGGGCTTGATGACTTTGGGTTGGGGAGCATCAGATTCTCTGCTTTCTTTACAGTTTCTTCATGAATTTGATTTACTGTCTGTGGATTTTTGATACAGGTAACATGTTGGCTAGGTTCTGATAGAGCACAAAATGGGCTATGTCTGGTGCTGCTACTTAACTTAGAATTGATGCCAGTGAAATCTTTGTTATCCAGAACAAGCTCCACAGTTACCTATAAAACACAAAGGAAGATAACAAGCCAATAAGAATGTCTTCTAGAATCAGAATCAGAATTTTGCAGCTAGAAGCAGTATCAGATAGGAAATAAATTAACACATCCTCAAATACCATAATAGTAAGAACACTATTAGACTGCATATACATTACCTTACCAGGATTAAGAAAAGCTAAGCAGATGATTTATCAGTAATACAAGATGAACCTAGATAGCCACTGTGCCAAAAAAATAAGGAAATGATCAGAAAAGGATGGAGACAGATTAAAAGCACACAGAATATAGTTGGAGGGGTTCCCACTGGCCAAATTTAAGACAATTTGAGCATCAAAATGAGTAATAACAGTAATGGATTATAATCAATTAAATAATGTAAGAATTTAAAGTCTGTACCAATATAAATATGGGAGAAGGGGCAACGTTTCAGTATAGTAGATGCCAGTTAATAAATGCACAGGGCATGGAGGAGTTAGAAAATCATCCCCTTACATACAACACAGTAATGAATCAGTAGATGAAGGTAGAAGATTTATCCCAGAAATAATGAAGCTTTTAGGAAAATATCCATAGAGGACATTCTACGAAAGATCTGACTTTATATTTCAAAAATAGCAGCATACTGGAAGACAAAAAAGGGTTGAAGAACTATTTTAAACTAAAGGAGATTAGAGAGAGGTGACAATTAAAAGCGTGGATGATCTTGAACTGCAAAAACTGATATAAAGGGAAGTATTGATAGAAGTCCTGAGGACAGTAAGATACCAGAAAGGCAGAGAAGCGGAACAGGGTCACATTTCTATCCATTTAAGAAACTCCAACCATATAAAGTAACCTGAACACATTTCTGCTCACTGAAACCAAAAAGGAATAAACTAACGGAACATCCTAACCTACAAATAGGGAAATTTTAGAGAGAGTTTTTAGGATGAAATAACTTTCTTAAAGTTAAGCAAGAGCTAACTAGTACAAAAAGCTCTGCTTAACAGGAGTCATGAAGGCTGAGAGGAAACTGAAGGCAGCAGGAACAGCACATGTAAAGTCACAGAGGATATTCAGGAAACTCTTAAGTAGCAGAATACAGCTGGATTAATTTGTGTGAAGGGAAGAGTGACAGGAGTTGAGATGAGAGAAGTAAAGACAGACAGTTCTCAAAGGATCCTAGAGTCCAAACTAAGGATTTGAATTCTATCCTGAGGGCTCTGGGGATTGGTGAAATCTGGGCACAATTGGTGAAATCTGAGTATGCACTATAAATAGAATATAGTATCAATGTTAAGTTGATTTTTATAATTGTACAGTGTTATGGCCTAGGGAATACATGTAAGAATACAGGGGGAAAGAGGCATGATACCTGTAACATATTCTCTAACAGTTCAGAAAAAAAGTAAGAGAGAGTGTGTGTGTGCTTGTGTGTAGAAGGGGTGAGGGAAACAAGAGAGGGAGGAAGAAGGAAGACAGAGGGAAGAGGCAGACAGACAATTATAAAGCAAATGTGACAAATGTTAATATTGGTGAGTCTAGGTAAAAAGTATGTGAGATTTTTTTGTCCTACTTATATAATTTTTCTTTAAGCTTGAAGTTATTTTTTAAAAATTAAAAATATTAAAAAGTAAAAAGTTAAAAAGGATTCAAGATAAGTGCTGAAGAATGAATGTAGTCACTATTATGAGACGGAGTTACTGAGGATAAAGGCGACTTGTTTTACTTTTATTTAAAACACACAGCAGTTCCTTCGCTCTATTGAATATAGACAACAATCTATCTAGAGTAGTACTTCTCTTAACAAACTCAAGACAGAAACAATTTCTAGTTCATCAACTGTACTTATTACTCCTTTCTGATTTGAAACCTTGCAGTCCAGAATGAACGAGGCTAGCAAAAGAAAACAAAAAACATTGATGGTGATGAGTAATGTGATATTTTCTTTGCAGTGATAATCATGCAAGCCTTTAAAACTAAATGGTATTTATTACTAAGAGACTAAGATGGGAGAGAGCAAACAAAAAAGAGCTTCAAGAACAGGGAGTAGCATGAAATTTAAGAACAAAAGCACAGAGGCATGAACCAATATGCAGCTTAACAACTGTTTACACTGTTTGACTCGGCTGTTGATAAGAAAGCTGCAAGAGGGAGGCTCCAGTGGTAGGCTGGGGTCATATGGTGAGCCCTGTATTTTTATTCTTTGGGTGACGGGGAGTCAAGGCAATATTTTACATGTAGCTGTGATAATTCTAAAAGCTCACAAGTCAAAGTTATACCAAAGCCATACATTCACATTCTGCCACATACTGGTACTTCTGAATACAAGGAAGAAACCCTCTCTCAATGAATTATACAGCCAAATTCATAAACTCAGTTACTTCTCTCCTTGCCACTACCTTATGTTAAGCCATTAATCATCTCTTTTCTGGACTATAGCAAGTCTAGTCTCCCTATTTTCCCTCTTCCCTCCTATAATCTATTCTCTACAAATATATTTTAAAAATGTAGATCAGACATTACTCCCATATTTCAATGCCCTTACCTGGCTCTCAGGATAAAATTTATACCCTTTACTCTCACCTACGAAGTTCTGAATGATATGTTCCTGGCTACTTGTCCAATCTTACTTTTTATCATTCTCCTCTTGGCTCACATGATATCCTGTGACAATGTTCTGTCCCTTGAACATGCCGAGCTCATTCTGGCTTTAAGGCCTTAGTGTGTGTTATTCTTATTGTCTGGAATGATCTTCCACGTGCTATTTTTCACTTGGTGGGCTCTTCCTCCCATTATTCAATTCCTACTTAAATATCACTTCCTTAGAGAGACCCCCTCTAACCCCCATCTTCTACATCCTTCCAGGTATTCACTATCACATCATGCCATTTACTTCCTTTCACAGCACATCTGTTGTCCCATTTTAACGTAAGCTGCAAGAGCAGAGATCCTGATTTTGTTTACTGCTGTATTCTTAGCACCTGTCAGTAATGTGGGTCCTATAAATATTCTACTACCTGAATGTATATCTAGGTACCTTGAGGGGGCCAAGAGGAGCCTGACCATTTTCTTGTTGCACTGGAAGCTGGTCACTGAAAGAAAGCAGCTCAGACTCAATGACAGCTCGTAAAGGCAGCGATGCAGATCCAGTCACTTCTGGCTGAGAGAAGGAAAGAAAAGGCTTAGGTTAAATTAAAGAGCAGTCACACGGGACTCTAACAGAAGTGACATCATATGACTTGTAAAGGAACCAATGCTGATGAATTAAATAGCTTAATTATTTGACTGAGACAACTCTTAAGTAGGAGACAAATTCTGCCATATTTGGTGGCCCTTCTGTTTTACTACTTCTGTCTGGACCATATTATTATAGAGGGTTTCATGAGTCACAAAGAGGTTGAGAGATGATCTGTTTATATTTTTTAGGAGTTAGTTCTTCATAAAAAATGTTCAACTTCTCTCTTAAAAATAAAAAAAATAAAACTTAGATGTATTTTTTTGCCATTAAAGCTAGGAAAATCACAAAACTTAATATTCCTGATGATGTCAAGGCTATAGAGAAACAGCCTGTCTTTTGTGTGATGTTGGGAATATAAATTGGCAACATACTTTCGGACAGTAAATACAGCAATAAGTATAAAAAAATTTAAATATTACTTTTTCCCCCTAGTAACTTTATTTCTGGGAGTCTTACATTAAAGAAACAATAAATAATACAAACAAAGCTTCATAAAAATATGTATATTTTGAAAGGTAACAATTACTAATAACTAGATTCTAATACTCAAGAATGATAAGCTAATTATAGCACATTCCTATAACAGAATGAAAGTCTGACCTAATATGAACAGTATTTGTTAAAATGCTTGGTAAAAATGGGGTATTAAATTATATATAGTAAACCTTCATTTATTATAAAATTATGCGGGAAAGATTAAATATGTATTTTTGAAAAAAATGAATAAAACCCTCAAGACAATGCTAAATTTTAAAAAGCAGGATAAAAATTGCATGCAAAATTATCTTACTATCAAATTTTACACATACATGATGTTACAATTATTTGAAAAAAGGTAAAGGAGATATACATAAATATCAACAAGTTACTCCTTGGTGATAAGATTATAGGCAACTTTTGTTTTTTTAAAAATACTTCTCAAGTTTTTGATAAAAACATAATTCTTTCAGAGTTAGAAAAAAAGACATTAACTAGGTGGTTCAATATAAATATACTGAAATGTCTTGAGTTTGTCATGATGTTGTGGAATTATGATTTACTCCCCTCCCTATTTTGCTATATTTTCCAAAAAGAACTTGTCTTACTCACAGTCTCTGAAAAAACATACAAAATCAAAATGAGATGCATTCCTTATGTTGTACATACCAAAAAGGAGATCAAAGATGATAAAGATTACTCTATTGTTGAAGGAGGTAAAAACTGCTATGACAGAGTTGTATCGTTGCAAATGGATTTTATAAACTTGGAATTAGCTGGATGGGCACAGGATACCTATATATTCTGACTGAAAACAGGAAGTAGAATCTCAAATTAAAGCTAACAGCCTGTATCATCTCTCCCTAATAGGAAGCAGGGTAAAGAGATTAAGAATTTAGGATCTAAAGTCAGACGACTTGTGATGAGTCCTGTATTTTGTCTGTTATTAGCCTGGATGATGTTAGACAAGTTATTTAGCTTCACTAAATCTTAGTTTCTTCATCTATAAAACGAAGACAATAATGTACTTAATCCACAGAGTTCTTGCAATGATTAAATTTGATAGTACGTTTACGTAGAGCCTTTGGTATAATATAGGGCCTATAACGAACAGAAATTCAAAATTTTAGAAATAATCATCATAATAGTATTGTTTGACCCTAGAGAAATTCCAAATTTAGGTAAGTACATGATTTCAAGTATGCTCTAAATCCCTGGTGTAAGTGGTAAGACAAAGGTAAAAATCACCTTAAGTACCTTTTTTTGCGGGGTTTTCTTTGTGTAAATTTGGAAAGTGAGGTTGGAATTCCACCAGTGTTCTATCATTGGGCCATCAAAATGTACTGGAAACATAAATCGTTGCTGGAATTTCACCACTGGAAGGAGAACCAGACACATAAGTGCATGGCACACATAAGTGTCACTCAAGAAGTTAGCATCAATCCACGTCTGATACTACCCATCTCCCTTTCATACCTACCTAAAATCTCTTTAGGAATGTAGTCAGTGAATTTCATAGAAAGTGTTAGGACTGGAAGACTAAAGGAACAGAGATAAAGAGAAAACTCTGGGTGTAGTACATGGAAGACGAACAGCTCTATACTGCTCTACTTTGCTCTGAAAAATGAACATTAAGCATATGAGCACGGGATGTACAGAGACACACATTTCACTGGGTGTAGGGTTACATGACGTGCTATTTTTAAAAGATAAATACAGTTTAATCACATTAAAGTTCCTCAACCATATGTTAGCCAACAAGATCAACTATACATTGCCCAGACTAGCTTCTGGTGCTATTAATAATTAAAACACACAGCCAGAAAGTAAGCATAAGAAAAAAATTTTAAATACCCTAATTTTTCCTTAAAGTGATGGGAACGGGAAACAATGAATCTAGTAAAAGAGAATACTAAATAACATTATGTGCTTTTTTTAAGGGCAAATATTTACTTTTGATGTTTATGCTGGTTATACTTACATCAGGCAAGAAACAATGTTGGTTCCAGATTACTTAATGAAGTACTACTTTTAACAACAAAAGATTGAAAATAGCTTAAATATTGACCTACTCATCAATGGGGGTGGTGTTTAAATTATGACATATCCAGACAGTGAGACACTGTATAGTTAATAAGGGATTGAGGAAGTTATCTGTGTCTTGATATGAAAAAGTTCTTATGACATACTATCAAAACAACGTGCAGAAAAGTGTATACGGTATACTAATATTTGTATAAAAATGGGGAGAGGGCAAGAAAAATAAGCATATTTGCTTAAATATGCATAAAATCTTAGGAAAAACATAAAATTTATGAAATTGTTCATAAAGAAGGGATCTTGAAATTCTAAGCCATGTAAATGGATATCTAGTTAAAAAATCAAACCAAACCAAACAAATTCTAAAAATCCAATCTAACTCTGGTGCATAGGAAGTATAGAGGAGAGTTAGGACCATATCTTTTACTTTTCAAATCCTCCCAGAGAAGAAACTGCACACTGATAGGACTGTTCATGGATCAAATTGGAGAACCAAGGCATAGATATTCTCAAAATCTGTTAGAAAAGTAGTGATAATTCTGAGTGTCAGAAACATGAGTGGTTATTATACTACATGTCTACTTTTCTGTATTAGAAATACTTAAAACAGAAAAAAAAGCACCAGCAACAAAAGAAAAAATTGATATATGGATGACATCAAAATCTAAAACTTACGTGCTGTAAATGATACTATTTAGAATATGAAAGGACAATCCATACAATGGGAGAAAATATTTGCAAATCAAGATTCTAGTAAGAATCTGTATCCAGAATATATAAAGGACTCCTTGATCCCAATAATAAAAGTTTTAAAGAGTGCAATGGTTCAAACATTTTTCTAACATAATTCACAAGTAGAGGGTAAGCACATGAAAAGATGATCAATATCACTAGTCTTTAGGGAAATGCGAATCAAAATCACAATGAGCTACCACTTGACACCCACTAGGATGGCTAGAATCAAAAAAAATAATGGAAAATAAAAAGTGTCAGTGAAGATATATAGAGAATCTGGTGAGAATATAAAATGGTGGAATAGCTGTTTGAAACAATCTAGCACAAAAATTTAAAACATATAGTTATCACATGATTCAGTAATTCCAGGGTTAGTACATAAAGAAAGGAAAGGACAACATGTATCTATATGAAAGCATGTACACATTCTCCATAATCACTTGAAAGTGGAAATAACTGAAATGCCCATCAGCTGATGAGATAGTATAGTCATAAAAAGGAATGAAGTACATTCCACCGCATGGATGGAAATATTATGGTAAGTCAAAAAAGGCAATCTCAGAAATCACATGTTGTATGATTCCATTTATAAAATGTTGTTATCGATAATTAAAACACACAGCCAGTAAGTAAGCATAAGAAAAAATTCTTAAATACCCTAATTCTTCCTTAAAGTTATGGGAAAGGGAAACAATGAATCTAGTAAAAGAGAATACTAAATAAAATTATGTGTTCCATTTTTTAAAAAATGTCCAGAATGTAGTGAAGAGGAAAATGAGGAGTGGTGAGTGCTAACTAAGTATGATCTTTCAGGTGGGATTAAAATGTTCTAAAATTAGATTGTGGTGATGTTGGCACAGCAATGTAAATATACTAAAAACTACTTAATTGTTAACTTCAAATACGTAATTGCATGGTATATGAATTATATCTTTAAAAAGATGCTTTTAAAAATGGGAAGAAAAATGGCAATAGTTGAAAGAACATGATCTAAGTGTTAGGAATTCTGAGTTCTAGTGTCAGTTGTTACTGACTTACATCAGGATAATCATAACACTTCTGGGCAAGTTTCCTCACAAAATAAAGGACTTGGAGTAAATTCGCTTCAAAAATCTTTTGAGCTCTTGGTTCTTTGAAAAAATAAACAAAATAGACAAACCACTAGCCAGGCTTACAAAGAAAAAACGAGAGAAAACACAAATAAATAGGATCATAAATGAAAAAGGAGAAATCACAATGGACACAGCAAAAATAAAAAAAATAATCAGAGATTACTATAAACAGCTATACGAAAACAAGTATAACAACCTAGAGGATATGGACAAATTCCTAAAACTATACAATCACCCACAGCTAGACAAAGAAGATATAGAACACCTAAACAGACCAATCACAAGTAGTGAAATTGAAACAGTAATTAAAAACCTCCCCCAAAACAAAAGCCCAGGACCAGATGGTTTCACAAATGAATTCTACCAAACATTCAAAAACGAAATAGTCCCTATATTACACAAACTCTTTCAAA
>PVIJ01025029.1:0-11284 GCA_004024925.1 Scalopus aquaticus
AGGGGCTCAAGCTTTTATAGGGTTTTTGGGGAGGGGGAAGGTAGAGGGAAGTTTTTAGAACAAAGTAGCTAAAATTCAGGGCTGGTCAGGTAGTAGGCGTGTCAACACTCCAAGGAAATGATCTAAGATCACAGGTCTTGCATATCAATGCTTAACCTGGCGCCAGGACCATCCTGTTCTTATCTCGAGCACAGAGACTATAACATATCAGCTCAGCCTTTGATCTCCAGGAGCATTCCGGCCTAGCCTCAGGCCCCCAACAGGTTAGTCCTAAAGGTTTCTGGGTAAAGCATACAGAAGGAGGTCAGGCCAGACTCTTTGGTTCCATTCATCTGTCTCTTATTTTCTGAGGCCGCTCTGATCAGGGCAGCAACTGTACTGTGGCTGCGGCCTCTACTCAGTTTGGTTAACTGGACGCTGGTGACCTCTAGCACTTGGCTCAGGGAAGTTTTGTTACTTGACATCCTGGAATAAGAATAGCACCAGCTGTTCCCAGTCTCCACAGAGCCAACAATCTGAACAAAAGGTGAATACCTCCCTCCTGTCCCCTAAACCATGTGGACTCATCTCCCTGCCATTCCTACTTCTGGGACAGGTCCACCTGACAATTTGTTACAGGAACGGTAACTGCATTTAACCGATTTTACTTTGGGTGGAAGGGTGGGCTCAGTACAGTATGTTTAAAAATGCTTTTTCCTGGCTGACATACTAGGTATACTATTCAGAACCCTTTATGAAAGGCCTGTTCTCCATATTGGGGATTATTTTGTGTTGGGGTTCAGTGACTCTGGCTAGAAGAAGAAATTCCCACCAGGCAAATAACTGTTAAGTTTCTTTTCCTGTGTTTTTTATACCCACACATGTGTAATATTTAAAAAATGATACTGAAAAAAAACCAACAGTAATCATGCTGCTTACTCATGTGATGAGATGTTTTGCAACCACCCCAGGCCAGGTAGTTTTCGTTGTCAGTTCTTGCAGACGAAAATATAATTTTGGAAGCTTCGGTAGATTTTTACGGGCCTTTAATGCTGAATCAGGGGACAGACCATCTTTCCCCCTCAGTATTCCTCAGGCTGCCTCCTCTCCTTGTCCTTCTGCCTTAGAGTGACACCCGCCCTTATAGCCCCTCACCCCTCACCCCTCACCACAGGTGTCTCCATTTACATATGCGCATGCCCAGTGCTCTTCAGCCTAGGTGTCCATAATTACAGTTGCACATGCAAGACCACAGGTGCCAATCATAAATGTTAATGGCAGGAGGATGTAAAAAAGCCTGATAACTTTCTTTACTATACACAAGAGTACCCCAATTATTCCAGCCTGGAGAGGGTATGTGGGAGAGGGGTGTTCTTCTAAGTCTCTCTCCTACTCCACCAGAAGCAGCTCCAAGTGTCCTGTTACACAAAAAGAGATCCCAATTCATTTCACTAGCAAGGCACAGTCCAGGCTCAGGTAACAGGGTGCCCTGAGGGGCCAACATCAGCAAGCAATATTTGACTCCTTAATCATAGGACCAAAGTAAAATGGTTTCAGGAAGAATCAGTGTTCCCCTGGGGCTGGGGGTGGCGCTTACAAACACACCCCAGGAGCAGGACAAAGAGAAGGCGTGGCCTTGGGTGGGTGAGGATCGGATACAGTGCTCCTTTGTAAAGGTGGTTGATAAGGGTCAAAGTGTTCTCTGCTGTTTCTCGTTCCCTGGGCTGGGTGTCGCGCCAGGAGTGGCACAGGAGCACAGGTTTCCTGTGGAGCTGAGCAGACGGGTAAAGGAGGAGTCCTGGAGCCCTCGGTGGCTTTTTCAGGCTTTTAACGTTTTTCTACAGCATTTGTAGGGAGGCAACCAGGTACTGGGCAGGCAGGGAGGCTGGGCGGAGGGGGCAGGAGGCTGGCCGGCCTCCCAGACCCCAGCAAGTCTTTGCTCTCTCTGGGCTCTCTGGGGCTCTCTCGTGGTCTCTGCTTCACCCTGCGGGATGGCCTTCTGCTGGCAAGCTCCGGTCTCTGCTGCTGCTACTCTTAAGCCCAGTCTCTGGCTCAGGTGCGCCCACTCATGCACACCCACACCCTACTCCAGGTGCCCGCCATCAGGCATGCGTGTGGGCCCACAGGGGTCCATCATTGAGGGGAGGGAGGAAAATGCTGATCATTCTCTCATTTACCCTATACTGCGTCACTGCCATGATCAGGGTATCATATTAAGCTATCCATGGGTTCTTATGTTTTAAGAATAAAGAATATTCTTATTCTTTATGTTCTAAAGCACAGCTGTCTAGATGTTTTTAAAAGGAAAGAAAGAGATCTGCACCATACAAACCTGCATGGGGCCACCCTGGAAGCAGAGCTGGCGGGGGAAGGCTGACAAGGGCCCTGAGCATGGTGGAAGCAACGGGTGCCGATAAACAAGTCTGCTGAGGCTGCGTAACGAGCACCACAGACAGAGTAGCTCCAACCACAGAGCTCAATTTTCTCATGGTTCTGAAGCCTGGAAATCCAAGATCAAGGTTTGCTTTCTTCTGAGGCTTCTCTTTGGCTGGCAGATGGTGGTCCCTCTGTGGTGTCTGTTTCCTAATCTCCCCTTCCTCGAGACGTGGCAATCATGTTGGACTCATGTGTACCCAATGACCCCATTTCCACTTAATTACCTCTCTAAAGGCCCTATCCACAAATAGTCATTCTGAGGAATAGGACTCCATTGTAAGAATTCGGAGAGGACAGTTCAGTCCAAAACTGCTCATAAGGGGGACAAGCTCCAAACACAGTCTCCTCCAACTTGTGGGGAATATTGGGGGTGCATGTCCCTGCCAGGATATCCCTGGGAAATGGGATCATCCTTTCTTCCAAGACAAATGTCCTGGGCTTGGGGTGCCCCATCCTGGGGTACCCTGCAGGGGCAGTGAGTGGGTCCACAAGTGGGTCCACTCTGGGATGGCTAGGCTCTGGGACCGGCTTCAGCTTTGCCTGAGCAGGAGACCCAAGAGGGAGCAGGGGCCCTTTTCCTGCTCCTGGTATGAAACATACTTAGGGGAGAATCAAACCCTGTGCTCATTTAATGCTTATTAATAATTGATAACACCCATTCCTCAAGGATTGTTTGCATAGTGCTTGGAGGCTCTGAGAATTAGTAATAAAATTTTTGTATTAAGATAAAACTGGCTTAAGAGTTTTTCTGTGTCTGCTTTAAATGTTTCTATATATAAAATATTCATTTTCAGTTATAAACTAATAAACAAAGATGTCCCCCACCGGTTCCCATGTGTAAAAATCTAATGTGGTAATGAAAATAAAGAAATAGTAATAAACAAATTATAACCAAACAATATTTTGGTACACAATGAATAAATTATTAGAATAATAGATAGCATGAAAAATATGAACAAGACAGGAAGGAGAAGGCTGGTTCTAGCCCCTACTTTGTCACTTGTGTTGATACGTGACTTGATGCCACAGGCTTTGCCTTTGTCCTTTTAGCAGGTGACCATTTGGGTAGCTCAGTCTTGACAGCTGTTGTGTTAGTCTCACGAAAACCAGAGAGATATGTTTTACCTGTGTTCCTTGCTCGCTGAACTTCCTGCATTTCTTTTCTCTTTTAAGTGATTTATTGGATGCCAGAAAGAAAAGAAAATAAAGTACAAATGCTCTTAGGCCTGATGAGGCTTTTCTACTTCAAATCCCTGGTGATGGTGGGGTCCGAAGCCACTCACCCGGTCTCTAAATGTTGGCGTCACTCCTGGAGCATCTGCTCTCCTCTATCTTCACCCCTTCCCTGGGTGATCTCTTCCATTCTCAAGGCCTTAAAAAATGTCAGTGCTAGCAACTTCCAATTTATATTTCAAGCTTCAGATCCAGACTCACAAATCTATCTCTGACATCCCCATTTCAAAGCTCAGGCCTCTCAGTCTCAACCCCTCTTTCCATTTGAGTAAAATAGCAACACAGTCACTCACTCGTTCAAGAAAAACCCTCAAGAGGCATCCTGTATTTCTCCCCGCCCCTCACTTCCCTTTCCCATTCTTGAGGGTGTTCTTTCAGTTTCATCTTCAAAATACATCTGGACTCTGTCCATGTCCACCCAACTTCCCACACTGGACCAGTCACCACCATCTTTGGGTGACATTTATATGCAAGCCTCCTGACAGGCCTCCCCACTGTTGCTTTGCCTGTCCAACCAGCATTTAGAGTGACGGAGAAAACAATCAGGCCATGTTATATGCCTTGCATAGTCTTCAGTGGGTTTCTGTTACACTTAGCATAATGTCCAAGCTTCTCATTATACTCCAAGTCCATAACTGAGCATGACCCGCCTGCCTTTCCAGCTTCATCTTGAAATGTTTTCTCCTCTCTCGCAACATTCTGCCCAGACTAGCCTTTAATGGTCTCCTAGGACTTTGCAATTATAAGTGAAACTTCTGGATCACCATTACCTTTGCACTAATCTTTACTCTGACTCTTCAGATGGCTTATCCTAGAATATCTCTGGAAAAGGATAATAAACCATAGCTGTTTCTGGAGAGAGAAACTTGGAATCTGGTATCAGGGATGGGAGGGAGAGTTACTTTTTATTTATATACTCAAACACTTAAAAACAAACAAAATGCCATTTTAATGGCTCTCTCTTTTTCAATGTTCAGTTTTGTTTATGGTCATGACCTTATGAAAATTGACCCTTCCCTCCCCGACTTAGTGCCACATCATGTTTCTATTTCCTCCATCGAGCTCACCACAATTCTGTGGATTGTTCTGTTTCTTCACTTACTACTTATCTTCCTCACCAGGATGCAGCGAGACCAGCTCTGGTGGTCACAGTTTTCAGTTCAGTGCCTGCACACAGTCAACTCTCTATAGTTTCAAAATGAGCAACTCTGAAATCTCACAATGAAATACTTCTCCTTGCCACTCACATCTCTCTCAACACATGCTTCCTCAGTTTCTCTCTCTATGCCTAGTTCACCCCACTGGAGGGCCTTGGCCCCTGTCTGCTCTGCTTTGTCTAGGACTTTTCCTCTTCTATCCTTTTCTCATTCTGTGTTTCTTCTTTGACTTCCTCACACTGAGCAGATGACTGACACGTGAAACGCCCAGTTAGCAGAGAAAAATGGAAATCACCAGAAAAAAAATGTCCTCACTTCCTCTCCATGAGCCCTTCAAACCTGTCTGTGTTGGCTGTTATTTTCGCCATCCCATTTGCTAAAATTACATTACTCTCTTCGCAAGAGCTCCAGGCTTGCTCCTCCAATAGAATTGTTTCACAACTCTGAGAATATGTTAAAGCTCTAATTTGTAGAGTTTGCTGATTTCTGTGGTAAATACTCTTATCATGGCCAGTTTCAGGCTGCTAGTGCACGGCGGTGGTTAGAAGAAATGCACAAATGTGTATCATCAATTAGTATTACCACCACATAGATAAAATAGATGTAACCAACCTCAGAGAATAGCAATTAGTAACATGGAATAAAAAAGGAAGGGATGAGTTTTGAGTATTTATTAACTTTGTTTTTCATTTAATCTATTTAACTGTAAGTTGACAGAATTTAATATTTTAGAATCTAGTATCTTCTTTAATTTTTTTTCATTGAAGTAACTTTGGATTTTAACATTACATAGGTTTCAGGAGTGCGGCATTATAAATCAACATTTATATAGGCTACATTGTGGTCACCATCAAAAGTCTGGTTTCCCAACCGAAATGCCCCCAAACAGAATAAAGGATCAAAAAGTTGTGGTATATATACACAATGGAATACTCTTCATGCCATTTGCAGCAAGATGGGTGGAGCAGGAAAGGATTATGCTAAGTGAAATAAGCCAGTAGGAGAAAGATAAATATTGGATGGTCTCACTTGTATGTGTACTATAGTGAAACTGAACAAAAGGTCAAGAAAAAGACAAAACTTGCAAGCTGACCGCAGATCTGAGGCCTACAGCAGGGGAGGGAGGGAGGACAAAACAGGGGAGGGAATGGCAAAGGGGACTGTGGTGATGGATCGGCGCTACTATGGTGGTGGGAGAACTCTGGGGACTACACCTGAGGGGCGGAATCAAATACTGTACAAAAGTGAACAATAAGGTAAGGAAATAAATTAATTTTTAAAAAGTCTAGTTTCCGTCCTTCACCATGTAATTGTCTCCTTTTACCCAACTTTTACCCACTACCCATAATTTAACTTTTAATACTTGCAATGTTTGATAACTGGCTCACAAAATTCCTACAAATTTAACATTCAATTTTCCTGTAGTCAGTCATTGTCCACCTTGTCACCTCCATTTAGACCTTCAACTACCAAGGTCTGGTTCTGCTCCCCATACCAGGAAATCTCTCTCATCTCCTTGTTGCTGCCTTTTATCTTATTCCTGGGTCTCCAGAGCCATCAGATTCGTAATCCTTTGTTGCCCAGACCTCCTCATCCCTTCTGGCCATCTGTTCTTGCTCACTGTCTACCCTCAGCCTCTTCGCCCTTGTGCCTTGTCTAGGCAACCCAGCACTCACAGGGCCTATATTATCACCTTCTATCTGTACATGATCTTGTGTCCTCTGTCTGCAGTCCAGTGGACAGTAGGAGCTCACCATGTATTTGTGGCACTAACTGAACAAGTGAAGGCTTCAGAGATCACAGAAATGATCTCTGGTCTCCATTCTCACTACTATCCTCCACATTCATCTAGAAATTGATCTACTTAAAATGCAAGTTTCAAACACTGTTTAGGACCATTTTAGGGAAGCTTCTGAAGTGATTCCAGGAAGGCCAGGCATAGAGCAGGTTAGTGACAGTGGAGATGGACAGAACTGAATGCATTCACAATTGATTGCAGAGGTGGGAACTCCAGACTCTGGGCATCTGCCAGATGTGGAAGATGGGAGAAACAGAGGGGGCAGGGACAATTCTGCCACCAGAAGCACCCAGGGAGAGAGGTACCACTAATTGGAATAGGGCATCTGAATGGTTTCTCCTTACAACACTTCTGACACTGAAAATGCAGGTACATGAATAAAATACAATCTAAGAAAAATGACCCCTGACCTGGAGGAGGGGTAGACTAAAACAGAGGAGGTATTTTGAACTGTGAGGTAGAATACTTGCACCAAGCTGTGTCTTTCCACAGGAATGTGAGATAGGAGAGTGTTAACCACAGAACTGGACCCAACCGGTTTTCCCAAGATGGCAACCAATTGCTATGGGGGAAGGGACATGTGCAAGAGAGACAGGTACTTGAAGAGGTACATGAAAAGAACTTTTCCACCCTCAATTTATCACATATATGTTCCCCATCCCCAAATAGAAGGGAACCCCTCCTTGAAGCTCAAGAAGATGTCTTTTTTCTTTCTTTTTTTTAACTTGATTTCTCCCTTCTCTATTGCTAATAAGGCAACAAGTTCTTGTTTTGTTAAACTGAACCTGGTTTCTAAATTTTTGGGTTTTAGTCACATTGTTAGCATGACCAAGGAGTACCCAGAGACCCCAAACTATAACGGGGTGTATATTCTAAGGGATCTAGCCATTCATAGGTAAAGGAAATAGACTCTTACTGTGAAAGATCTTTAATAGAATTAGTGTGCATAGACAGAGGAGAAGACAGGATAGTCTTAATAACAGTTTCCCAATAAAAACCCAAATTACCCATTCCTGGGCCCAGTCAAACAGGGTCAACCAGAGTGGGGCTACTGAGGCACAAAGGCTTGCCACAAGTCTAAGGCACCTTTGACAGGGAATCACAAGAAGGGGAAAGGCAGTTCCCGGAGAGCTGTGACAAAAGGAGAGACTTAGAATTCAAAGTATATCAAATAATCCACCACTATGCCAGGACAATAGCTGCCACCGTCACTAAGGACAGTGAAGCAGCCTTAGAAGCCAGAAAAGCAGCCACCCCAAGTGTCTTTCTCCCATGTGTCTCTTTCAAGTCTCTCTACATGTCTCCTCCAAGACTCCTTTCCAGCAGTACCATTACTGCCATAATAGGGGCAAGTGGGACTGAAGAAGAAAGTGAGCAAGCCTGCCTTCCATGGTACAGGGGTCCACCTAGCTACTCAGCTCTGTCCCTTATCCCCAGTATGTCACCAGCTCAGGAAGTTGGGTTCTTCTGGAATTTTAGTCCAAGGGGGCTACACCTACATGGGGAACAGGCAAAATGGTGCCTTCCCTTATCAGCTATATCTGTAACAACAAGGCAAATGGAACTTCACCTAAGTGGGTTTGGCAACAACAACAAATGGGCGAGATTTTCCTCAAATCAACATATTCTCCAACTTTCTGGACACCTGCTGGGTGTCCTACAATTCAATTTAATTCTAACCCTACCTACTTAGAATTAGGGCAGTGTTCCCTAAGTTAAGGGCTCAGTCCCTCAAGACTGCCTCTATAGTAGGACCCGCCTCCATTTTACAACAACAGTGAAAGTCCCCTCTCTTACCCAACAAACAGGAGTATTGTGGCCCAGTGATCTTTCTACCTAAAATACCTCTTCAAAGACAGCAAAAGAGGACTGCTGAGTGTGGCCCAAGAGATGGTCATCCAGAAAATAAGCTAGGGGCTACCCAGACCCTAAACTGGATTGATACATCAATTCTTCTATCTTCCTTTAGTTTCTCCCTACTCTTTCCCCACCCCTCTGCCAATGGGTCCCTTGAAAAATCTTTCCATGAAAAAGGAGTGATGTCATCAACATGGCGGTGAAGGGACGCTAGTATCAACTCTCCCAAAAGAAAAGCTGCCTATAAAGAGAAGTCAGACAAACCCAGAGAAGATCCAGAAATGCTACATAAATCTAACACCCTCACGGGTGAGTAGAACTTGGAAAGAAGCTAAAAAGACTTATTAAGGAGAAGAAAGAACCACCAGATCACCTCTCCCCTCCCCTCAAAGCAAAACTGGACCAGGAGACCAAGACGAGAGGCACCTGAGGAAACCCAGAAAAAAAAAAAAGGTGATCAGAGGCGTTTTCCTGGGCACCACAGAGGGATAAAACTCGAGACTGACACCAGCAGTCCCTCCAGGTAGCAACGGAGCCCTGGAGAGGGCAGAGTGCGATGGGGAAGTTGGTGGGACACGGAATAAAGCCCCGGGCAGCCGAGGTGTGGCGTGGCCCCTCCCCCTACCTCCATTATGGAGCCAGCACTCTAGCTCCTGTCTGGAGCAGAACTCTGGGGTAGTGGTCTACCCACCCCTTCAGTGACACTATTAATAGCTAAACACTGGAGGAAATGTGGGAGAAAAAAGAAAAATCTCCCAGCTACAGGTGCGGGGGAAACACAGGACAGAAGCCTCACGCCATAGGAACTTTCTGTCCTGTCCCGTGCAAGAGAGCGAGAGCTCCCGAGGCAGTTCTACTGCGCCGCTCGCAGAGAATTACCGTGGGAGGCGGTCAGTTTCATAACCCACAGATAAAGACTGCGGGCTAGGCTGCTGCAACTGCCCTCCAGGCGCCGGAGAAGTGCGGAACAAAAGCCGCGCTTGGTTGGCACTTCCCACTCTGCCCCTCGCAGAAGAGGGAGCCAGGTCAGGGCAACCCCACCGAGGCAAGCCAAAGTCCTTCAGCGTGCACGCCCCACACTGCCACGGCCCTGCCCTCCAGCCGTGCAAACAGCTGCGCCCCGCCCTCCAGCCGGCCAACAGCCTCGCCCCCGCCCGCCCTCCAGCTGCCTGCACCGTCCACGGCCCCAACCTCCAGCCCTGCGCATGCGCGCGCGCAGCCACACCCCCACCCTCTGGTAGTGCCTGCCCAGCCACTGCCACCCTCTAGCAAGTAGAACCAAGAACCATGCCTGCCGGCACCAACAGCACAGGAATGCAACGATCAGAGCAAAGCAGAAGGCCAACAACAGGTAGAAAAAAAATTACAAATGACCCTCGAAACAATTCACCACAGAAAGAAAATCATTCTTCAGAACCCAATAATATGGACATAGAAGATTACATCTGCCTAACAGATAAAGAATTCAGAATTGCCATAATAAAAAAAAATAGAATTAAATGAGAAGAACAAAGAACTGAGGAATATAAATGAAGAACTGGAAAACGAGAATGAATCCATAAAGAAGAAAATGAAAGAAATGGAGGATTTACAAACATTAGTAGAGAGCCATAAAAGTAGATTAAAACACATGGAGGAAAGAATAAGCACTCTGGAAGATAAAGATACTGAAAGAACCAAGACAGAAAAGGAAAAAGAAAAACAAAGGAAGAAGAATGAGGAAAAGCTTCAGGAACTATCTGGTACCATGAGAAAAGGAAATATCAGAATCATAGGAATCCCAGAAGGAGAGGAGAGAGACAAAGGAACAGAGAAGCTTCTCAAGGAGATAATTGAAGAGAACTTCCCAAACATGAAAAAGGAAACAAAAATCGACATACAGGAAGCCAGAAGATCTCCAAACTATTACAATGAAAGGAAAAAAACAGCAAGACATATGATAGTAAAACTATCGAGAATTCAAGACAAGGAAAATATATTGAAAATGATGAGGACAAAGAAACAAATAAACTACAAAGGAAACCCAATCAGGCTGACATCAGATTTCTCTGAAGAAACATTAAAGGCAGGAAGAGAATGGAGAGACATATGTAATATACTACATGCCAACAAATGTCAACCAAAAATACTCTACCCTGCAAAGCTCTCCTTCCTCTATGAAGAAAGAATATGGACCTTCTCTGACAAACAGAAACTACAGAAATTCATCGCTACCAAACAACCACTCCAAAACTTACTACAAGAAACCATGAAGACAAAACCAACAGAGGAAAGACCAGGAAATACGGAATTAGGTAAGGACTAGAATCACAAAAAGGTAAAAAATAATAATAATAAAATAAAATAAAAAAGACAAATATGGATGACAGTATATCAATATTAACTCTAAAGGTAAATGGGCTAAACACACCAATTAAAAGACACACCATAGCAAGATGGATCAAAAAACAGAACCCAACCTTCTGCTGTCTACAAGAAACACACTTCATTGCAGAAGATAAACAGAGATTAATAGTTAAAGGATGGAAAACAATCCTACAAGCAAATGGACCAAGAAAGAAGGCAGGAACAGCTATACTTATATCAGATAAAATAGACTTCAAACTTAAAAAGGTAAAAAAAGACAGAGCTGGTCACTACATCATGATAAAGGGGACAATAAAATAGGAGGATATAACAATCATCAACATATACTCCCCAAATGAAGGAGCGCCAAAATATATCAGACAATTATTATCATCCCTGAAAACAGACATTAAAGAAAATACATACATAGTAGGAGACTTCAACACCCCACTTTCTCTACTGGACAGATCAAGAAGAC
>PVIJ01025030.1:0-11285 GCA_004024925.1 Scalopus aquaticus
GAAGGGAAAGGGCACAAAATGGAATAGAAAAGAACACAAGGGACCATGGAGATGGATCACGGGTGAATTGGTGGTGGGCTACCCAAGGGGAATGCAAAATGTAAAAGACATAAATAACAATAAAAATATATATTATAAAAAATAAATAAATAAATAAATCTTAAAAAAAACAAAACTGCTCACTGCCGCACTCCTGTCCCTGCGCACCAGCTGCTGAGCACGCCTCTCATCCGGTTCGCCCCTCGCTGTTTGGACCCGTTATCAATCTCGACACTCACGAACACTTGTTTCTAGACTTTCTTATGTGGGTCATTCTCATGATGTGAGACAGCATCTCACTTAAGTTTTGATTTCTATTTAACTAGTGATAATCAATAATGAAAAAAATTTTAATGTGCTTATTGGTCTTTTGCATTTCTTTGGAGAAGTGACTTTTTAGCTCATTCACCTTTTTTGATTAAGCTATTTGCTTTATTTTTGTTGAGTTGTGTGAGTTCTTCCTCACACAACTTGATCTTGGATATCAGCCCCTTGTTAGATTTTGATGAGCAAATATATTCTCCCATTCAGTAGGAGGTTTTCTTTGTTTTAATGAAAATTTCTTTCAATGTTTAGAAGCTTTTTAGTTTGATGTAGTACTATTTGTTTTTATTTTGTTTCCCTAGCCTTTGGAGACACGCTCCAAAGACATCTCTGACATCTCTGACCAAGGTTGTGGAATGCTTTACCCATGTTTTCTTTAGTATATTTTATGGTTTCCAGTCTTGCACCCTTGTCTGTAAGTTTTGTGTAAGGTGTAAGATGGTGATCTTGTTTCATTCTTTTGTACATGGCTGTCCAGTTTTCACATCATCATTTATTGAAAAAAAATTCCTTTCTCTAATGCATACTCTTGAGTATTTTGTTGTAGATTAACTGTCATATATGTGTGGGTTATTTCTGGTTTTTCAGTTATTTTCCATTGTTCTGTGTGTCTCTTTTTATTCCAGTACTGTGCCATTTTTATAACTTTTAGTATAGTTTTAAGTCTATGACCATGATACCACCATTCATTTTTGTCAATAACTGATTTGGCTATTCAAAGTATTTTATGGTTCCATATAAGTTTCTGTATTATTTGTTCTATTTCTTTGAATAATGCTAACACCATACAAATCTGGGAATTTTGACTGATGTCTAAACTGAGGGCAGTCTTGTGGGCCTGAACACTTAATTGTGAGTTCTGACACTAGGTCCAGGAGACAGTGTCAGAACTGTATTGAAATACAGTATATCCAGTGGTTTCACAGAGAACAACTTGAAGTGTGGAAATCCCATATATCTGATGTCTGAAGTACTGTGAATGCAGTAGTGTATGAGTAAAGAAAAACAAGGGAGAAATTTTCCAAATTAGTGAATTCTTCTAATTTCCTCTCAGATGTATAGAGCACTACAAAGTGCCACTTTCACTGCCTTGAAATATAGGCAGTGACGTGTGACTATTGGGGGAGGGAAAACTTACTTACCTGTGGTAGAAAAGTCAATAGAACCTAAGTAAAAATTCATCTAGAGTAGTGAAGGTGAAGGGCAAGTGCAGAGACTAGTAGTCAAGACAAGTATCAATGTCTATAGAGTCAAAGATATTGGGGACGGGAGAAGGAGGTTTTGCTCTCTTGTTGGCTTTTTTTTCCTGCAAACCCCACCAAGAGCTAACAGGAAATATTAGGGCAGAGGGTCCTTTAGTAAAGAGGCATCAAACTTTGCTCAGGTTCATCTTCCCTGTGTGTTCTATGGAACAAAAGCTTATGTCTATAAGGAGAAGAGTAACTGAAATTGGAACCCTAAAGCCCTGGTAAAATCCACTGCATCTTGGGAAAGGGGACAGAAAACTGTTCTATCTCTGGTAAATGGGCAGGTATACATAGTAGAAACACTGTGAAGGATGGATGCAACAGTTAAGAAGTTCAATACCCATAGCTCAGAGATCAAGTACCTGCCTAAGAACACCAGAGAAAACTTTACTCTCAGTTCCCATCAGCAGACTAACAAGCAATAGGGAACAATGCTGAGAGAGCTGCCATACAGATATCAGTGCAAAGGGAAGACTTTTTTTCCAGTACAGTGTCCCACATTTGCCATAAGGTAAGGATAGAGGTCATTAAAGCCTATAGTAGCTCAGGGATAACCAGTGCCACGGAAAACATCATATCCAACATAAGCTGTTTTCACTTTCTAGAGGAGTAACTGGAGTACATTCAGCAACTAGGGTTTAGATAAAAAATGAGCCACATCACCATCTAGTGAGCAGGAAGAAACATCACTCTCACCTTTACAACAACAGCAAGAAAAATCTGTACAAACATCAAATTACTGACTTTCACTTTTAACCCATCAGAGAGCAGTTGCGGCAAAGCAAATGACTAACGAAAGTCTGAGGCAAGATTGCCACCTACTGGACATCTGGGTTGCTTCCATACCTTTGCTATTGAGAACAGTGCGGCAATGAACATACAGGTGCATGTATCCTTTTGGATTAGTGTTTTTGTGTCCTTTGGGTAGATTCCCAAAAGTGGTATTGCTGGGTCGTATGGATTGGATCAAGAAGATGTGATACATATACACAATGGAATACTATTCAGCATTCAAAGAAGATAAACACATGCAATTTGCAGCGACATGGATGGAATTAGAGGGGACCATACTCAGTGAAACAAACCAGAAAGAAAGAGAAAAATATCGAATGGTTTCACTTATAACAGGACTATAGGGAAACCAAATAGGAGAGAGACACTTGGGGGGGTTGGGGAAGGGTGAGGATAAAGGCACAAAATGGAGTAGAAAAGGACACATGGGACCACGGAGATGGATCACGGGTGAAATGGTGGTTGGTTACCCAAGGGGAATACAAAATGTAAAAGATATAAATAACAATAAAAAATACATTAAAAAAAAAAAGATTGCCACCTACTGGAAGAAAGTTACTTGGGAAGCAACTGGAGAGTTCAGCTAAAGATTTACAAATTGGGGCCTCCCTGGTGGTGCAAAGGGTTAAGCGCAGCGCTGTGGACCAGATGCCCCGGCAGGAAGAGTCCCACATGGTGCAGCAGATCTCTCCTGCCTTGCCCGCTGCGCCCCTCAGCGGTGTACTTTGGTAGATCTGCCTGTTCTGCTACCCACTCTGTCCCTGTTGAACCCTCTCACTGCCTGCACCTCTGGCCTGCACCCCAGCTTGTATGCAAAAAAAAAAGAAAAAAGATTTATAAAATGGGGAACACTGAATGTGGGATGGAGTAAAAAAATAAAGCCTCTGGGAACTGAGGAAATAGAGTGAGCCCTTACCCTTTTTTCATATTTTTTCATCTCAAATCATAATGGGTGTTTACAAAAAAAAGTCATTAAAAGCCTTGAAGTTTTCATTGTAAAGCAATTTAAGAGTGCCGGGAAGTTGGCCAGATCTTTCCTTATTATCTCTCCTATGTAGCAAAACCTAAATCAGTGTGTGGAACAGGAGGGAGTGGATGTAAACTCTTACCCTAAAGGGACTGGTTAAAAATAATGGGGTGAAGAAAATAAGGCAGAGGTGAAGGGAACTTGTTCCTAGTGGGGAAACAGTATGTGCTGGGGTCAGAATTACACCAGTAGTGATTAGAGAACAGAGACCAGCACATCTTTAACAGCCAGTATAGGTAGTGCAAGCCTACGTTTGCTGTGGTCTAATTGGAACAACAGAATAACTCAACCCCTACAAAGCTAAATATCTTAAGTTTGTTTTCTGAGGGCACTCACTGGTATTGATGATGAAGGAACCTAAAGAGGGTGGAGACTCGTGTTATTTTCTTAGCTTGAGGGGGTGTCATATGTCTCACTAAGCACACTAAACTTTCCCCAATTCATAGACTCTTCCAGGTGAGCTCAGCCGGAGTCCAACTGCATCTATATAGGTAAGCAAGTACTTATGACTCTCCGCAGTCTGCATGTATGGACTTAAGACTAGTTATTTTCTCTGGCAGCTCAATTTTCTGATGGGCTCAAAAACAATAAATTTGGTATCTGACCAGGTAGACTCTGACCAGGTACATTAAAATCAGAGAAAGTAGACTTAAGACAAAAAATATTGTTCTGATAAAGGAATCATATTTAAAAAATATTAAAAATCCTAAATGTTTATGCATGGAATAATTGAACTTCATAATCTATAGGAAAGGGATAGGAAAAGATGGTGGCAGAGTAGATAATGAGCTCACCTCCTCCACATACACCTCCTCCAGCTAAATTGCAACAGAACAAAGCAAATAACCCCTGAAAGAAAAACATGAATAGAGCAAACAAGAGGAGTAATATCTGGAGAAGCAGGACCCCAGCAAGCAGTGGAACAGGCAAAGAATGTAGCCCACCTGGGCAGGCAAAATGAGCCCTGGCAGTTTGATGGATCCTGCAAGCAACAGATGGAACTATCAAGTCACATACATGATAACCCTTACTGATATTATCAAGCCCCAAGGCAGGACCTGGAAGTAAACCCACCACAGCTGGCCTCAACATGCATTGATACAGACCTAAGCAAGCTATAAGCAGGTCCTGGAAACAGCCCCACTAAAGTAGCCCTTGGCAGAGCTAAGCAAGTCCAGGAAGCAAGTCCTAAGCAAGTCCAAGATCTGGAAGCAGACCTGCCACAATATGCCTCTGTAGACCTTGGAGCAGACTCCAGTGAGCCCCAGGACTGGACCTAGAAACATACATAAGACAACAGGCCTTTGAAAGACCCAGGACAGGTCCTGGAAGCAGCTCCACCAGCAGTAGTCCTCAGAAGACCTCAGTGAGTTATGAAAAGAGATCTCAAAACAGACCTGTCACAGTCAGTGTCTGAAGACATTATCAAAGACCTTGAGGAGCTCCACACCACATCCTGGAAACAGCCCCACTGCTCTTGGCAGGCCTCAGTGAGCACTGGGAAATGATCTTGAAGCAGAAGTACCACAGTTGACCTCCACAAACACCTACAGAGGCCTTGACAAGCTCCAGGGTGAGACCTGGAAATAGCTCCACCAGCAGTGCCCTCAGCAGATATCAGAAAAACCTGGAGTGGGATGTGGAAGCAGATGCACCATGGTACGCCCCCACAAGCCCCAGAATGCTCTGGAAAGTGTCCTGGAAGTAGAGCCACAACAGTAAGACTTTGTAGATTATATTGAGCCCTATAACAGATCCTAAAGCAGCCCTACTTGTGGTATCCCTCACCCTACAGAAGTCAGTGAGTCCCAATAGTGTCCTAGAAGAATTCTTCACCATAGAAGGCACAATTAGACCCCTGGATGGGAATAAGAAGCAGCCCCACTCCAGTAGGAGCCCAAAGATCCCATGAAGCCCCAAGGAGGGTCCTGGAAACAATCCAGACCTGGTAAAAGCCGTAGATCAGGCCTGACCACATGGAGCAGATGTGAGAGACCCTGGCAGATTTCAACTGCAGGCTCTGATCCTATGGGCTGCAGCTCTCGGAGCAGTGAGCCCAAGCGACACTGTTCAGAGTCTCTTGCATAGAAGTGGGATTGATTATCCGCAGACACCAGTACAGACTTAAACAGAATTCACAATGTGGAGATTCATGCTGCATTAACAGGTGGTGGGTATAGAGAGGAAACCATGGGTTGTGGTATGGGATCGGGGCCACTAACGCCCATGCAGCCAGCTGAGCCAAAGGTTCTGGGTAGAAGGGAGTGGAGGTTGTGTAGAAGCACAAACCCTTGAAAGATGGAAAAAACCTTAGGGCAGATCTGGATTCCTCCTTCACACAGACTGGGTCCCCAGAAAACATAATAGCAGAGCAGGCATTCTGTTCTTCACTTCCTTTCTTACCCCCGCATATTGGCACTTACTTTGTGAGGCATACTAAAAGCACAGGGACTGTGAAGTCTCAGTCCCAGACCACAGAAAGTAGAGACATCAGAAGTGACATGAGGGCACGCTAGTCCCACTCCAACTCCAATTCCTTCCCCACCCTTTGCACACAGTAACTACCAAAAAGATCTGAGTACACAGAGAAGCCAGTAAAGAACAAAATTAATTAATTAGTTAATTAATTAATGCATACATGACTGAATGGATAAAATTCTAAATATTTTTAATAATAAAATATGGAGACCTCATAGCTAAGTGGGTACACAAAAATTACAAAACAGAAAAATACAACAACTTACAAGAGGAATAGGTTATCAATAATTATAGTTCTGAACTTCAATACTACTCACTCAGTAATTGATAGGCAGAAAATCAGACAGATATAGAAGATGAAATTAACCAACTGAACTGACATCTACTTCACACTTCCCAATGACATAATATACATATTTTTTATTTAATAAGGACTATTCACCAAGATAGAACATATTCTCAATTATGAGAAATCTTAACAAATATAAGGTATTAGAAATCATACAAAGTATACTCTTGAATCATAAATGAACTAGAAATCAATAACATATATCTGAAAATATACCAAAATATTTGATAATTAAACCTATTTATACATTGAAATGTTGCCCAGTAATGAGAAAGGAATGGAGTACATTGATCCATGAAGTGATGTGGATGTATGTATAAACTTTGAAAACATGCTAATTTTATTTATTCTTTTTTTTAAGATTTATTTATTTATGCATACAAGCTGGGGTACAGGCCAGAGGCGTGGGGCGGCGAGAGGGTTCACCAGAGACATAGTGGGAAGCAGAAAAGGCAGATGGACGGAAATACACTGCTGAGGGGAGCAGCGAAAGGCAGGAGAGGTCTGCCACTCCATGTGGGAATCTCTCCAGCTGACAGCTCCACGCGCAGCGCTTAACCGCTGCGCCACCAGCGAGGCCCCATGCTAATTTTAAAAATCCATACACAAATGGTTTCTTTTTTCTGAAATGTCTAGAACAGGCAAATCTATAGATACAAAAAGTAGATTAATAATTTCCAGGGACTATAGGGAGGAAGAATGGAGAGTGGCTGCTAATGAATACAAGATTTCTTTTCAGGGTGGTCAAAGTGTTCTAAAATTAGATGTTAATGATAGATATACAACTTTATGAATATACTAAAAACCATTGAATTGTACACAAAAATAAAAAAATAAACTAAAAATATGATATAATTCATTGCAATTAGGTTCACACATATGTGATGTACTATGCCATATTCCTCAAAGATATGCTTATCCTAATATCCTGAGTCTGGGACATTACCTGAACATAATGAACATACAAGGTCAATAAAAATGTCTACTGATGTTAGTTGAGAGATAATCTCATAAATTAAATTTACAGCAGCTCAAATCTGCAGACATAGTGTGAATTATGATCACTGTGGAAGTCCAATATATCAGACATTTTTTCCTTGCCCAACTTCTGAACAAATTGCAAAACAAAAGAAAGGAGTGGCAACAGAAGTTTCAACCTGAATAACGCTGGAGGCTAAGTTGGAGGAAACAGCTCAGTGGAAAGTCCAATTAACCTCACAACTGGATCCCAGAACTTGATAACATTAGCTCTCCAGGCAGAATGTTGCTAAACGAAGATGTCATAGAGCAACAAAGCTATATGGTTATTTTTGACAGGTAACTCTCAAGAAAAATAAAGGTAACAGTGAGCTGAAGATTGCTAGTTTACTCTCCCTACATTTTTAGTATGAGGTAAGTCTCACACATACCTTAAGAAATATAAGGTGTAAGTAAAATTGTGGAGTGTTAGAGAGAAGATAAGAATAGAAAAGAAACATTGGGAAGGTTTCCTAAGTGTCCCCTTATCAATAAAATGAAGAATATCATGCAATGCAGGAGTAAAATAGTGGTATGCTAGAGAAAATGCTAAAGTATTTGTTTCAATTTTTGTGAAAGCTCCTTTTTTGCCACCTTGGATCATAATATAGTCTCCCCCAAATAAAGATCAATTGAAATATTGATTCATATCTGCAAGAATGGCCCATCTATAAAAGACCAGAAACAATCAGTTTTGATGAGGGTGTGGAGAAAAGGGAACCCTTTTAAACACTGGGTGGGAATATAGACTGGACCAATCATTCCGGAAAACACTGTGGAGGTTTCTCAAAATGTTAAAAATAGATATACCATATGATCAATAGATATCATATGTATCTATCTGAAGAACACAGAAACACTATTTTGAATGTATATAAACACTGCTATGTTCATTGAAGAACTATTTATAATAGCCAAGTTATGGAAAAACCTAAATGTCCAGTGACGGATGAAGAGTATATTTACACAATGGACTACTGCTGAGCTATAAAAATATTAAATCTTGTCATTTGTAGTGACATGTATGAAACTAGGGAGGTTAGACTAGGGGAAATAAATCATAATGAGAAAGACAAATAACAGAGATTTTTACTCATATGTGGAATATAAAGAAAGAAAGAAAGAAAGAAAGAAAGAAAGAAAGAAAGAAAGAAAGAAAGAAAGAAAGAAAGAAAGAAAGAAAGAAAAGGAAAATATAAAACTAAACCAGAACAAATCCTGGTAATCTGATGTAAGACTTGGTCTTGCAGAGGAACTGGGGTGCTTCATAGAGGTTGGGATCCAAATAAAGATATTAGCAGAGAAGTCATTTTGATTTGCATAGGCTTTTACCACCCATGGGTCTGGAGCATGTCTTATGAGGCATACTAAGAACACAAGGACTGAAGAGTCTCTCAGCTAAAACCCCAAAGAGGAGGGATATCAAACATGCCAAAAATATGAGTTAACCCCATCTCAATACATTCACACCAGTATCTGGATACCTCCAATTCCCTGTCTCCATCCACATGATGCAACAATCACAAAACAGATTCTATTATATACACAGGTCAACAAAGACCAAAATAAATAAAATAAAACACCACAGTACCACCTTCAGGAAAAGTAAAATATGCTAGCCCCATGAAGTTACTATAAAAATAATAAAAATAATGATAAAATGGGAGACCTCAAGTACCAAATTGGGCAGAAAAAATATATAACAAATGGAAATATGAGACTCAAGATAGCATAAGATTGCAAGGTGAGAACAATTATCTGGATCCTATATAAAAGAAAATAGATATATGTATATATGTATACATACATACATACACACACACACACACACGTATATATAATTCTATCAAATAGAGAGTTCATAACTGCTATTATAAACTCAAAGAGATAGAGCAAAAATTGGAAATGAAAGTCAAATACAAGAGAACTTCAGAAGACAACTCAAAGATATACAAGAAAACTAAGAAAAGCTAATCAAAGAGAACAAACCAGAAAAACAAATTAATGAGCTCAGAAATAAAATCAACGAACAGAAGATAGAAATTAAAGTTTTCATACGGGATAATAATAATTCAGAAAGGAAAGAGATTAAGAACTTTAGAAAAGACATGCGAGTGGAATATCAAATAGAGGGTCAAACCACTGACCTCAAAAATAGTAATGAATTAATGACCCAGATGGAAAAAGAGAAAGGAATGAGGTGTAAAAAAAATTAAGAAGAACCAATTCAGGAACTGTATAACACCATTAAGAAAGCCAACATGAAAATAATGGTTATTCCAGAAGACGGAGAAAGAGAAGAAAAAAAAAAAAGAGAACCTATTTGAGGAAATAATGTAGGAAAACTTCCCACACCTGAGAGAATAATTAAATATACAAATTCACTATGTTAGAAGACCACCTGGTTGCCAAAATGCAATGAAATCTACATGAAGACACATAATGAAACTAGCAAGAGTTCAAGACAACGAAAGAATGTTGAAACCTTGAAGAAGCAGGTGACAAATAAAGGTACTCCCATCAGTCTTATATCAGATTTATCAAAAGAAATTCTACAGGCAAAGAAAAAAATAATTGATACTTGCAAAATTCTCAAAGATAAAACTTCCAGTCAAGATTATTATATACATGGATGGAATTAGAGGGGATCATACTCAGTGAAATAAGCCAGAAAGAAAAAGAAAAATATCGAATGGTTTCACTTATAACAGGACTATAAGGAAATCAAATAGGAGCGAGACACTCAGTGGGTGGGGGGGGGCAGGGGGAGGGGAGGATAAGGGCACAAAATGGAATAGAAAAGAACACAAGGGACCATGGAGATGGATCACAGGTGAATTGGTGGTGGGTTACCCAAGGGGAATACAAAATGTAAAAGACATAAATAACAATAAAAATATATATTAAAAAAATTATTATATACAGACAGACGCTTTCACATATGAGAAAGAAATAAAGTCTTTCACAGACAAACAAAAGTTGAGGGAGTCTGTGAAAATTAAACCTCCTTTACAAGAATTGTTGAAAGGAGGTATTTCTATCGAAATAAAAGCAACAAAGATACACAAGAAAGTAAGTACGGAAAATATATAGACAGGACTACAAAACTAAAGCAAATGTCAGTAGCAAATTTGTATATATAAAAAATTACTTTAAATTTAAATAGACTGAGCTTATCAATCAAAAGGTACAGAGAGACTTCTTGGAACAGTAAGCTAAACCCAAACTTCTGCTGCCTCCAGGATATCTATCTGAGTTCCAAGATTTAACAAAAGTTCAAAATAAAATGTTTGAAAATAATTCTACAAGCAAAAGAACTCGTAGGAAGCCATACTTACATCAGATAAAATTAACTTCCAGTCTAAAAAGGTATTAAGAGACAAGGAAGAATGTTATATAATGATTAAGAGACCAACACATTAGAAAGACATAACACTCATCAATACATATGCACCAAATGGAGGGGCATGAAAACCTAAAACACAAACATTAACAAATATTTTTTTTAAAAGACACTGGTTGCAATATACTAACTATAGGGAACTATGAAGTTACTTCTTAAGAAGACACTTTAATGGCAGAGTCTGGTCCTCATTGAGTGTCTCTTGGAGTAGTAAGCCAGAGGGACACAGATAAGACAGATGGTACCATGGGTAGGAGTGGGATTTATTATCCTTTTGACAATAGAAACCAGTGTAAACCTCAACAAGTTTGATACTGAAATGAGAAGAACTCTAGAACAGTTTACATAAATTCATAGGTCAATCAGACAGAAAATACATAAGTAAACAATAAGCTTAAATAAGGAATTAGAGGGGCCTCCCCGGTGGCGCAGCGGTTAAGCGCTGCGCTGTGGAGCTGTCGGCAGCGGCGACGCGAGTTCGACGCCCGGCCGGGGAGAATCCCACATGGTGCGGCAGACCTCTCCTGCCTCGCCCGCTGCTCCCCTCAGCAGTGTAGTTCTGATCTGCCTGTTCTGCTACCCGCTCTGTCTCTGGTGAACCCTCTCGCC
>PVIJ01025031.1:0-11261 GCA_004024925.1 Scalopus aquaticus
ATAGTGGAAAATATAGGTAGCTAAAATTCATATTGTATATACAAGATTCTCATGACGCTGAAAATACTCTTACTGAAACAAAATAAGATACCATGCTACCATTTTCCAGTAAATTTTATTTTATAAGAGAATTCTTCTAAAACTTCAGTTTATGTTTAATTTAGCATTTCAAAATTTCTTCACAAAGTTATTTAGGAGCACATTTATTTCTGCAAATTACAGCCTATTTTAGCAGTCAATTGTAGTATTAATATTCATATTTCATTCTAGCTTGCTAATATTCCTTATTCTAATCAGAATATGCAAACCTTTGTTATTATTCACTGTTAACATCCCATTAACAAATCACATGGGAAAAAAATGTTCTTTAGCACTTTGAGAATACAAAATCTGAAATAAGAATTTTGTTCTAAAGGGATTCAAGTAGCCTACTAGTATAGATAATCAGAAATAGAAAGTAATCACAAAGGATATTTTCATTTGTTCAGGAAAAGTTATACATTATCAATTTTTATTTGTTAATATGGATATATATGACAAATATCAATTTATAAGGAAACTATGTAGGGGTTAATCTTTTAGCAAAATCAATATAAATACATGGTTAGCTTTCAGTTAGATAGTGGAAATTATTCTTAGCACATCGAGTTTTATTTTGTGATGAAAGGTTATATGATAAAATCTACAGTGCTTCAACTAGTGCATAATTATGAAACTTGGAGTTGCACAATTTATTTGAAAAGTAATACAATGTCTTCTTTGTGTATTATAAAGTTAGAATATTTAATGATGACAGTTTTGACCATGACAAAGCAATACTTCTGACTGATGGTTAAAATTCTGAAACAAAATTCTCTGTAATAAGTATCAAATACCATACAGATATATCAGTGAATTTCATTAACGTCAACAGGGCTCCACTACTTTAAATATATTACTCAAGTACAGTGAGCTAATTGGTCATGTCTAACAACAGTCATTATACTTCTGAACTGGTTTCCTTGGTAGCATATTGAGAGCTATGGTAAATAAAGATTATGTTTATAACTTAGAAAAATTATATTCACAAAGGCAAGTGGTACAATATCTGAAACATAAATCTGTTGACTGATTCTTGACAGACTGTGCTAAACTTAAATTAGGCAATGGCAAATATAACAGTTGAGAGCGAGGATCAAATAATAGTTATCAAAGATGTTATAAATTTTGTGAAGACACAGACTAAGAAACAGAACTTGAGGTAAATTTTAAATAATGGCTCAGAAAGTGGAAAAAGTACAAGGATAGATACAATAACAAGTTCTAAATTTCTGTTATAATAGTCAACATTTGGTTAAGAAAAAGAAAATAGTAAACACATCCCAATTATTAAACATACAATAGAAAAATGAGAGCTTTTAGTACTGTTGGAAATGCTAAGGAAGCTATAGGTCAGAAATGTGATTATCAGAGTTGATAAAAACTACTTTTGTAGTAGGAAGGCCAAGGAAGCCATCATAGAGTATTTTATGTGAACCTCAGAAGTGGATGTGTCTCAAGAATTCACTTAAAATCTGAATTGTGTCTATTCTTATCTCTAAATGCAAATATTTCTAAAGAACAATGCCTTTCTCTTCACTTCTCCTTCCAAATCTCAAGTGAGTACTTTCATTATCAAAGTCTAATTTGGAGTCACGCAGGGAAGGTGATTGTGGAAATGTTTCTGGAATCAATTATGAGTTGCAGGGTTCAAAAACCATCAAAAGAGGTTCTAATGATGCCAAATTGAAAACAGGTATGGTATAAGTCAACCATTCATTCACTTTGTATTCACAAGCATCCCTTTTAACCATATGTCATTTCAGAATAAAGAAAAACATTACTTTTCCAATGTTGGTGTAACTATTCCTTATGCCACCAAAAATGTACTTGCACTTTTCCTTAGAATGAAAAGAATATCTATAGAATGAAAATAATATCTATACTTAATTTTATCCCATCTCTGAACAGTGATCATATATTTGGCAGCTCAGTTATGTTAATTCTTATGATTGTGACATAATTCACAAGAATATGTGCAACATAAATATTGACTTATATGATTAAAAATAGTCAGTTTATATTAATAAAAAGTTATTAAGGAACCATTGATAATCTATAAATAGCAAAATGAAAAATAAATATTCTTAGCTGAAACCATGCTCATTTTGAAACAAACCTATAGCCAGAATCTGTATTTACAACTTCTTCACACCACTGTGCATTGCTTGTTTCCTTTATACTTGATTGGATATTCAAATTGCTTTGATTTCTTATCTGGAGAGGTAGCTAAAAATATTGTCCTGAAGGAAATTTACTACTACAAATTCTGCCTGTATTGAATGATTACATTTTTATTATTTTTAATCTATGGACATAGAACAAAAAGAGTAGGCCAAGAATCTACAAGGTTACAGACCTACCCCTTCTTGTTTACACTGTATATTAATTTCTGTTCTATTTTTCCTGTATAATCATGATCAGTCTACTCAGTTTAGTAGCTCTCTTCTTTGAAATTGCAATGGCAAGAATAGTTCAAAACGGTCAGGTGATGATCTCGCCTTCCAGGTCAATGGAAATATTTTTGTTTTTCTCTAATCCAATAGATCTCAGGGTATAGATGGGGGAAGCAGTTTTTTTTTTTTTCTAGCAAATAATTGGAAGTAATAAATTAGTCATTTCCATTTCCACAACTTTATTCAGAATATATTCTGTTATTCTAGGTATGTGGGTGGGGTTGGATGGACACTATTGCATTAGTTGCTGGAATAAAACAAATGCCATATCATGGGGCATCCTTCAATGCTGAGTTGCTGCCATACAGAGTTAACAAAAGACCAATCTATCAGCTGCTTTGGGGAAGAGTTGCATAGAATAGTTATAAATTTTCTGGGCTTAAGTGCATGCACTGTCTCACTTTATTTGCTCTAAGCTGTGATCTTTGGTCAAAAGTGATGTTGTTATATTGGTGTTCACAGAAGTATTGTGAGCCAAAAGGTCAATCCATACCCAGAAAACATATCCATTCTAGTGAGAACAAATCAATGACCTTCTATGATGACAGAGTCAAATATAGTCAACAGTCCATCCACGTGACTGGAGGGTCCCCCTGGAGAATATTGGAATTTGGAGACTCAGCTCTATTCTCCGCTGTTAACAAGTTGGAACTAAGCAATGGCCACAGTCCAGTCTGCTTTTGTGAGACTTGTAGTGGTCACATAACCTTCCTTATTCTGGGCTCCACTAAAACTTCAGCAGACTTCTGGGTTGTTTGATTAACAGAAATCAATAACTGGCAACCAAAATATATAAATCAAAATACAAAGAACCACCTAAGCATAAAAGTTTCTCTTGCTGGTGGGAAATGTCATTTTTACCATGTCTTTGACAAGGTAGGGGGTATCTCAACATACCATAGTCACTGGAAGCATAGTTACATTATTGAGCTAATAAGCTTCTGATTTCTCACGCTTTTCACACTTCTAAACAATGAATATAAGATCTTCACAAATTACCAGGTCTACTTAACATTACTGCATCATTGTAGACCTATCCAAATTTCTGCTAGCCTGAATGTTTTCTTCAAGAATATTTTGCTACACTTTCAGCAGACTGAAAATGCTGGGGAATAGATATCCATTCCCCAGGAGCAGACCCTCAAACAAATCAGAAAAAAAAACAAAAAAAAAAGATAGAAAATGCATACTCATTTCATTTAGCCTGTTAACAGCATAATTTCTAAATCCATATATGGCTCCAGATTTCCCTGGTGGGAATAGGCTCCAGGCACTAAGTGAGAACCTGACAATTAACTCTTCTGTTTTATATCATGTCCTGAACTATCTACCTGAGACAAATTTTAAAATACCCTACTTATCCTCAAGTTATTGTCTAAGAAACTATTTCTGAGAAAATTGAACTAAAACATATTTTCTTACAGACACCAGAATAAATGAATGCTAAAATCAAATTACTTTGATTCTAACTCGGACCCTGCTGCCCATTACAGTAAGCAAGTTCTCCTTACATCTGGCAATTAAATACTATACTTGTCTCTGCAATTTCAGGATCCATCAAGACCATTTAGTTCAGGAGTTGACTTGACAACTTCCATTGTCAAATCTAATCCACAGAGAATAGCCATGGGAGGGCCTCTGAAACGTATATGTGATTTATTCAATGTTGTACTGCATGGATACTTCTAGAAGTATATTTAGGAATTAATAATCATGTTACTCATAATATACTCTAAAATATCTAGCTTCTTAAATTTTTATATATTCTAATATCTCAATTTACTAGGCAGGGTTAATTTCAGCTTATATACAACCAACCCAATAAATAATTTCAGGCATTGCCAGATGTTTGAATTAAGACATTAAATTGAATACATCCTGTTTAATCCCATACTAAAATATCAATCTGATAAATATTACAGTTTAGAGATAAAGGATCAGACTCATTAGGTGCATGTTTTCACATCATGGTCACCACCGAGTCACCATGGTGGAGGACTCTCAGTTTCAAGATTTCTAATGAAGTCACTGAGAATTTGATATTTCTGTATTGCTGGGAATACAAAGGTCTCTGCAAAATTATTGTTCTCTACTCTTCTGCCTTTTAAATCATATGTGTCTCATGGAAATCTATAACTTTGAGTCAGACACAGATGAGGCATTTTAAAAATGTAGTTCTTGCCTGTTCAGTGTAATGGAGATCATAGTAAGAAGTGATTTTGTTATGATGAAAACCAATGCAGGCCACTTAGCATAGAATCAATTCTTATCGGAGAACTTTTCCATAATTAGAAAGTATCTGTACTTATGAGAGACCCTGAGGCATGTGCATTTTCAGAAATTAAATGTGATAATTCTGTTAAATATAAGTTTTGAAAAATTAAAGCATTTGGGCCTCCCTGGTGGCGCAATGGGTTGATCACAGTGCTGTGGAGCTGTCAACGGCTGTGGTGCAAGTTCGATGCCCGGCCAGGGAGATTCCCTCATGGAGAGGTAGACCTCTCCTGCCTCACCCGCTGTCCCCTCAGCAGTGTGTTTTGGTGGATCTGCCTGTTCTGCTCCCCACTTTTTCTCTGGTGAACCTTCTCACTGCCCCACACCTCTGGCCTGTACCCCAGCTTGTATGCAAAACTAAATAAATCTTTAAAAAAAATAAAGCATTTTCCTAAAATTAATATATGTATACATTAATAATAAAGGGCTATATCTCAGCCTTGTATATAAACTTACTTTCAATTTAATTTGATAAACAGTAAATACAAGTTTGCTAGGGCTCTATAAGTCACAAATCTGAAAAAAATTACTTTTTAACTAAATTGACTTAATAGCTTGATAACACATATTATAGAAAAATTAGTTTACTAATTATAAGTGGTAAACCAAGGATATACATAAATAAATATAAAATTATTTTAAAAAACTAAACTGGATTTACCTTTTTCTGTTAAAATGAGATGGGTAATGGAGGCTTAATCATATGTATTCTCTGTTATTAGAAACAGATAATAAAATAAGTCCTTAGACTTAAGTAACCTTATCCTAAAATGTTTAAGATGGAGCAAGTGAGTGTGTTGTCTCAAATTTTAAAATTCAACCTTCTAGCCTTTTTGATTTAAATTTACTAATAATTACATACATGGAGTTTGCATCCAATTTTCACTAGGCAAGCTGAATTACTCCTAAGTTTTACAGAAACATACACACACACACACACACACACACACAAACAGACACACATTTGTACATACATAAATACACACTAATCTCTAGTAATGGCAGTAATGTTGGAAATCAAGTCAATCATGCAAGATGAAAATGTTTTTATAAACTTTTTAGAAAATATCTGGCATCAAAAATTAACATTAAACATATGCATTTTCTTTAAAATATCAAACCAGATTTATATTTCTAACAGAATTTACACTATGCATGCATTTTGTAAAAATATGGAGAGAAATTATCTTTCCATGGAGAATACTGACCTTTTTATATACATTCAATGAAATTGAAATATCATACAGATATGTCAAACTGTCACAAATTGATACAATTAAAAGTAGGAAAACAGCACTCAGTTACATATATGAGAGCAAACAGAAGGACTTACAAGGGAAAAGAGAGCAGGCAAGAGTGTTCTGAAGGGCATCAAAGGAAAATAAAAGATCACAACCAAAGCTAGCAAACTGGTACTTCCATAGCCAAGATGAGAGCTGACAGTCTCCATCAGTTTTATAATTATACTGAAAACCAAATTTAAAAAAACAAACGAGCAAAAATAGGATAGTAAATACAACACATATGTATATTTTGGTTTGCGAATTATCTCTTTTTTTTTAATCGAGGTAACATTGGTTTACAACACTATATATGATTTATAGGCTAGATTCACATCCTTCAGGTATATGTTACTACAACATACACACTTGATGAAGGCATTAAGAACTTTCATATAAATATAATTTTGATTAAGGGATGTAAATGTGTTTCCATTTCCCACTTTAATAATGTACAATTATGAACACTTTTAACATTTAGCATGCTTACACCTCTAAAATTCATTGAGCATTGTTTTCTAGTCATTTTATTGGCCTCATATAATATATTATTCACTTTTATCAATAGAGTGTTCTGATGATAATTCCTTATAAATATCTTGAGTCAGGAAAAAGACAGAACTTTCAAGCTGACCATAGATCTGAAGCATACAGCAGGGGAGGAGTGGGGAGTGGAGTCAAAACTTGGGAAGGAAGAGAACAAGGGGCTTGATGATGGATCATGGGGAATATGGTGGTGGAAGAACTATGGAGACTGCACATGAAATACTATACAATCATATACTATACAAATCAAATACTCCACAAAAAATAAACAAACAATAACATAAGAAAATAATTTTTAAAAAGAAAAAAATACGTATACATGGAGACTAACAAATGTGATATCGTATAACTACTGGATAAAATAGGGAATTAATAAAACAGAAACTAAAGAAAAATACCTTAAAACAAATCACAATGACACAAGCTACCAGAATTTTGGGGGATGCAGCAAAAATGGCCTTATGAAGGAAGACCACTGCGATACATGTCCACATTAAGAAGCAAGAAAAATCCTAAATAAACAAATACTACACTCAATTCAACTTGAAAAAGAGGAACAGACAAGAGCCGATGTCACAAAAGGAAGGAAATAGTAAAAATAAGAGGGGACGTAGGTTAAATAGACTATAAAAAAATCAATGAAAGACGGGCCTCCCTGGTGGTGCAGTGGTTAAGCGCTGCACTGTGGTGCTGTGGGCAGCAGCAATGTGAGTTCGATGCCAGGCCGGGGAGATTCCCACGTGGCGCAGCAGACCTCTCCTGCCTCACGGGCTGCTCCCCTCAGCAGTGTATTTCGGTTCATCTGCCTGTTCTGCTCCCTGCTCTGTCTCGGGTGAACCCTCTTGCTGCCCCAAGACTCTGGCCTGTACCCCAGCTTGTATGCATAAATAAATAAATCTTTAAAAAAAAATCTATGAAAGGGTTGGATCTTTGAGAAGATAAACAAAATAGATAATCCTCTAAGTTGGTTTACAAGAAGAGACAAAACATTAATAAACAAAATCACTAATGAAAGAGGAGAAATTAACAGATAGTATAGAAATATAAAGGATCATAAGAGATTAATATGAACAACAAAATGCCAATGAATTTGATAATACTGAAGAGCTGGAGAGAATTCTAATCAATATAGTAAACCTAGACTAAAGCAGGAAGAAACGATGTGTTGAAAAAACAATCACAAAAAAGGGAATTGAAGTAGTACAAAAATAAACCCCAAATCTCCCCCCAAACAAAAACCGAGGACAAATAGCTTTATAAATGAATGTTCAGAACTTTCAACGATAACTAAATCCTATCTTGCTTGAATTATTTTATAAAATACAGGAGGGAATACTCCTTAAAATCTTTTATGATGCCAACGTGACCCCAATATCAAAACCAGATGAGGATAGCACAAGAAAAGATAATATCCTCATGAAAATAAATGCAAAAATAGTCAACAAAATACCAGCAAATAAAATTTAATACTATATCCCAATGATGAAATATCATGACCAAGTGGGATTTATCCCATGGATGCAAGGACGTATATATAGATCAATCAATGTAATATATCAACAAAATTAAATCTAAAATTTATATGATAAATTGAAATATTAAACAGTTGGCAGGTGGACTCAATAGCAAGAACCAGAAGGTCCAATTAGCAAACAAGGAACGTGGGAACTCAGTAAAAAAAAAAGGAAAAAAAAGATAAAATATATTAATGGATACTGAAAAGCATTTGATAACATTTAGCTCCTATTTATAATAAAAACTAAACAAGTTGGAAATAGAAGTAACCGACCCAATATACTAAAGGTCACATACTAAAAGCCAAAAATAATAATAAAAAGAAGAGACGAGAGACTTCTTAACAAAGAAATCACAACTGTGTCAATTACTTGAAAAGTCAATTTAATAATAGTGTAATCTCAGTGTGTTTGGAGTTTGAGTCTAGATAACCATTTATAAAATGCATGACTGTTTCTATGGTTTAATCAGTAGTATTATGTAATGGAAAAATAAAGTCTTGGGATGCTGAAATCAGAAACAATTTTGACTCACTGTATGATTGATAAACCTGTTTGAAATGGAAAACTTAATTCTATTGTCAAAGGCAATATCAGTAAGTAGTCTTATTCTGCTTTCATGTTAGAACAATAGGAGATATATAATTTTGCCTAAATTTGTCTCACTGTACGGTTCATAATTAAATACATTGTCACAAATGCCTTTCTACTTTTAAATGAGTGATTAATAAAAGAATAATTCCATCTAGATGGTATAAATTACTATTCAAACATAATAATTACTTTGTATCTGTATATATAAATCATCTATACACTTAACTTTTAGAGAAAATTTTGATTAAAATTATGTCTACAGGGTTTATAAAGATTTTGTGAGACATTTGTTTATGCAGTTCAGAATTTTATATATTTTTAGTAGTAACTTTTAATTAGTCTATGTAAGTTACACCAAATTTTATGTCACTTCTAGTTCTAAAAATTTCTGTATCTATCATTTACTTCTCATACTGTCATGTTTCTCCTTGAGGTTATATTTTTCATTTTAATTAGTAGCCTATATTTTCTAAAATATTATATATATATGATTTTATATATATATATATATATATATGTACATGCATTAAGATTACACTGAAATTAACCCACATTGATGATTCTATTCTATTCACCTGGATTATAACATCGAATTAACTTTTATTTCTTATTACCTTACTATGTCATCTGTAAACTCTAAAGTGACACTAATTTTCCTAAAGTTTCATCCAAAGGAGAATTACATAGTTTTGGTTAATGGAAACTATACAAATTCAAACTATTTGCTTGTAAAGAATCCATATTGTGGCTCTCTCACCCATTCTTGTCTTCAGAGAAGAAACTCAAACTTTCTACTTTGATTTTTTTCTGCACTTCTAGCAAAATAATATGGATGTGAATGTATTGTTTAAAGGTTTACTTATTTATGGAAATCATAAATCTGTTCACTATTTAACTTAGAACTTTCAATTATTTCTTGACCTAAGAATTTAAGATATATTTGTGTATCATCAACATCTGTATCCCATCTTGACTATATATCATCTGTATCTGCTGGTTGATCTTTTTATAGTACATTATAACTTTTGCATAATTTGTGCAATTTATAGCATATTTATTACAATTATAATACAATGTGTTTATATATTACATACTTTGCAAACCACAATATAAAAGTTTGCAAAGAGGTTATAAATTTAAACAATATTGTAAAATTTAAAATATCTAAAAGAGAAAAGACTGCTAATGTAAGTTAAGTTTTTACTTTTAAGAGATTTAGGGAAAAAAGGAACATGATTAGCTGAAAACTTTGCAACACATTTGTATTAAAGGCATGGATGAAAGAAACCTTAAGAATTATCTATTGGAAACTGCTACTAATTAAATCAAAATATGATACATACATAGCAATAAGGGTTAACTTACTTATTATGCAACATACCTCCTTCTTTGAGTCCTCTACAATTTCTGTAATTTGCATACACAGGCTCCTCTTTTGAAACTCTGAGATACTACTTATTGCAAAGCTCTTTGATATAAGGATCCATACTTTTATAATTTATCTTGTTAAAACCAGGTTTTTCAACATTGAATTCTTTCTTCTTTTTAATATATATTTTATTGTTATTTATGTCTTTTACATTTTGTATTCCCCTTGGGTAGCCCACCACCAATTCACCCGCGATCCATCTCCATGGTCCCTTGTGTTCTTTTCTATTCCATTTTGTGCGCTTTTCCTTCCCTCCCTCCGCCACCCCCCCCCCCGAATGTCTCTCTCCTATTTGGTTTCCTTATAGTCCTGTTATAAGTGAAACCATTCTATATATTTCTCTTTCTTTCTGGCTTATTGCACTGAGTATGATCCCCTCTAATTCCATCCATGTCCCTGCAAATTGCATGTATTTATCTACTTTGAATGCTGAATAGTATTCCATTGTGTATATGTACCACATTTTCTTGATCCAATCATATATTTTTGGACATCTGGGTTGCTTCCATACCTTTGCTATTGTGAACAGTGCCACAATGAACATGTATCCTTTCAGATTAGAGTTTTTGTATCCTTTGGGTAAATTCCCAAAAGTGGGATTGCTGGGTCATATGGAAGCTCCATGTTTAGCAGTTTGAGGAATCGCCATACAGCTTTCCATAGTGGTTGGACCAGTTCACATTCCCACTAGCAGTGTAGAAGAGTTCCTTTTTCTCCACATCCTTTCCAGCATTTGTTGTTGCCTGTATTTTTTAATGTGTGTCATCCTCACAAGTGTGAGGTGGTATCTCATAGTGGTTTTGATTTGCATTTCCTGGATTACAAGTGATGTTGAGCATTTTTTCATGTATCTGTTGGCCATTTGCTTTTCTTCTTTGGAGAAGTGCCTTTTTAGCTCTTCTGCCCATTTTTTGATTGGGTTATTGGCTTTTTTTGGTTGAGTTGTGTGAGTTCCTTGTAAATTTTTGTTATCAGTCCTTTATCAGATGTATTGTGTACAAAGATCTTTTCCCAGTTGGTAGGGTGTCTGTTAGTTTCGGTTAATGTCTCTTTTGCTGTACAGAAGCTTTTTATTTTGATGTAATCCCAT
>PVIJ01025032.1:0-11279 GCA_004024925.1 Scalopus aquaticus
GGAGAGACTGATTTATTTCAACGACTTATTTACTTGGATTTACAGAGAACCCCTTGGCGAAACCTGGGGACCGGTCCGCACCTCTGGCTGCCGCCTCCCGTTGTCCATTGCACAGGACCGGGTTATTGAGGGGAACATCTGAACCTCAAGGTAAGATCCCGATATGGATTGTCTCGTCCGAGTGGTTTTCTAGCCTGGTAGTGCGCTCAGACGGCGGTGCGCCCCAGAGCGCCTCGGACTCCTACGGGAGGCAGGCGCAGCGAGCATCCCTGGAAGCCCCTGGGTAGCTGAGGTCGCGTCGGGTGGAGCGGTTCCGACACGCCCCACCGGGTGGTAGGAGGCGCTCGGGGCCCTCGGGCCGAACAGCCAGCCCGGCTGAAGGGAGGCTTTTCTCTTCCAGGACAGCCACCGGAACGGCGTGGTCACTTTTTGCTCTAAGAATGCTGAACGGCACCACTCTAGAGGCAGGTGAGTCCTATGCCAGGTTCCTTCCATTTTTCTCTATCCTATTTCTTGGGCCAGCTTGCGCGCGCACACACACACACACACACACACACGCGTGTGCGCACCTTTATTGGGTGCGAAGGAAGAGGGGTGTGTGTCTCAGAAATTAATCCGCGCTTTGCAGGCGCTAAAACATAGTCTCGTTCAGTCTCCAAACAGGATTACTGAATCCTGCTTTTCCCTCCCTTTGCTTTCTTCTTGAATGTCTCCGGCTTTCTACAGGGTGGGGGCGGGGGCGGAGGTCACGGTGACAGTGAACCAGTCTTCAGGTGCCTGAGGACGCGCTCGCGATCCTCGGCGCAGTTGCTGGGGGCGTTTCCTAACTGGAAGGGTGGGGGTTGCTGAAAGACAACGTTTCTCACCATGTAGAGCTTAACTGGAAAGTGGCTTCACCCAGTTTTTTTGTCCAATCCAAACCTCGAGCAGCCATTTCTTTGCGCGATCTGAGCGGACACAGTGCGGGACGTCTCCCTTTATTCCTGGGGCAACGGAGGGCCAACCACGCGGCAAATCTCGGGTAAAGGGGCTTCAGATTTCAGAAGCGCCGCGTTCTAGATTTGGCAGCCGCTGAGCTGGAGAAGAACCGCAGCGGGACGGAGGTTTGAAGGGAGCAAGCTGCCTGCGGGCGGCTCGAGGGTGCGGAGGGTGTGCGTGGGCAAAGAGCGCGCCGAAGGGCAGGGTCCTGGTGTGCCAGGCGCGCGGAGCGAAGCCGGGCAAAGTGAGCAGCTGGGGCGCGCGGGCAGCTCTCTCTCCACACAGTAGAGCTCCCGGGACCCCAGCTCCACTCAGCCCATTTCCGTCTGATCTCGAGCGAGGCCTTTCTAGTGGTTGAATCTGAGGTGCGCTTGTACGGCAGCGCCAGTCTGGCTCTGCCAAACTTGGGGGTGGGGAAAGGTTTGCACTTAGAGATTCTCTATGCCTCCCGTAGACACCCTCCTTCCCACTTCCCCCTACTCCCCAGCCTTTCTCACTTCGCGCGCTGCGGAGCATCCAGAGCTGGGTGGCCCGGGGCCGAGTGCCCGGTTCCCAGCTTCAGGACAAGGCTACCTTTCCCCCACCCCACCCTAGGGTGTTCACGACTGTGCCTAAAGCAGGACACTGCTTAGGACCTGCATCTTTCAGTCCAAAGGGGATCCTCAATTCCTTAATAGGGTCCGATGGAAAGGTGACCTCTGGCCTTTTAAGGGATCTTGGCCTCCAAAATTCAGCGAAAGAGAAATTCAGTAGCCAGCGCTCTCAAGAGATGCAGGTTTGCTGGGTTATTTTCCTTCTTGGAGCCTAAAGCCTCTGAGGTTCCCTAGTCATTCATTCCCTTTACTCCCTTTCTCCTCCCCTCTGGGGAGTTTGATGGGGTCGGAGCCCAGGAACAAGGTGCCCAAACTCATTGCCTCTCCTGGAGACACCAGGATCTGGAGCCCCTCAATTCCAGCTCCTCTATCCCACTGGAGTACAGTCACCCACTTTCCTGTTCACAGTAGCCAAATAGGTGAATGGTGGAACAGAAAGAAAAGAATGAATTGTGTGTGCCCAAGAATGAGAGAGGGCTGCACCTTGCCAGGGCTCTGCCCCATTGCTCCTAATAGTTTTGAGTTCAGAAAGGAGACTGCAGGTCTTATTTCTGGCGGGAGGAGGGAGAGAACCTTGTACACCTGACCCACTGAGAGAGGCAGCAGCTCAGCCCCAGAAACTGAACAAGCCAAGAGGGAGCTCTGCAGTTTTTATAGAGCTCTGGTGGGTCTTTTTGCCCCAAGCAGGGCCCCAGCCTATGCTCATGAGAGGGTAAAGAAGGCTGAGGCACAAAGATGCTCTCCTCACAGTGCTTACCACTCTTTGAGAGTGATGGCGCCCTCTTAGGTAATGTCCCAGAGCTCCAAAACATTAGAACACCTCAGATCACACACCTAATTCTTGGAGCAACCCCAACCCCCACCTTCTCCTCTGAAAGGAACTGTGAGAAGAGACAGGGTTGGGGAGCAATTTCTGCAGAAATAACAAGGACCTCCAAATTCTAGCAGCCCCCACCTGGCAGGCTCCAACTTTCTGCAAACTTCCTGCATTGACAGAGAATGAAGAATCCTTGCAGTTTGCTTCTTTATGGGACGGAGCAAATCCCAGTTTATGCAGGAACTTATAATCTGAATTTTATACCAAAAAAAGACAAAGCCTGCATCAGGTGCCCTCCTCTGCCAGCGCCTGATGACTAACAGGCGGATTTGGAACAGATGAATGAATGAAAGATGGGGGGCAAGGGAGGCTGCTGGAACTCTTGTGCTTGGCTCCCCTGGATATTTCACAAAGTTCTGGCTTCCCCTGGAGTTATTGTTAAACTTTCTCGTCATGAATTCTCCAAAAATTTTGCTCTTGCACGAAGGAAATAGTGTGCTCATGTTCTTTGTTGACTTTTCTGCGCAGGACCAAAATCCACCAAGAACCAAATCCAGTTCCAAACACCCCCATATGCAAGGGGTGAAGAGTTTAGCCCAGAACCAGACAAAACGGGTGCCTGGTTTGAGGGCCCTTGTTTACCTTTCCCCTTGGAGCTTCATAGGCTAATTGAGTGATGTTCTTCTGGAGACCCCCTGCTCTTTCTTTTCTGCCTCCTCAGGGTCTAAGTGGGTTTAGCTGCTGGCTGGTGGGATGGCAATCTGCCCCTTTGTGAGAGGACCTGTTGTCTCTGAAAGTGCTGCTGCCCCCACCCGCTCCTAGGGGCCCTTCATTGCGCACGTGGGTTTGAAAAGCTCATTGATTTCCATCCAAAGGGGCTAATTACATTACTTACAGTAAATAGCAGCCCTGCTGTCCGGTAGGGCTGCCAAAGTGAGGGGGAGGTCTTCAGCTTAGTTCAGTTGATTGGCTTCATTTTTGTGTGAAATTGTGTTTTATGAGCTGTATTCTGGCACCCAGAGGATCGTAACAGCGATCAATCTGCAAATAACATTATTTTTGACCCTGAGAAAAGAGCATAGGGAGGCAGTGGAATTTTGGGTTTTGTGGAAGAGGTGACTCCAGCAGCTTCAGAAGATGATGCTTGGTACAGGAAGTCGGGCCGCTGCAGCAGGGGTAGTCCCCTTCCTGTTCTTCCTTCCTTCCCTCCCTCCCTCCCTCCTTCCATCCTTCCTCCCTCCCTTCCTTCCTCCCTCCCTCCCTCCCTTCTTTCCCTCCCTCCCTCTCTTTCCCTGTCCCTCCTTCTTACCATCCTTCTTTCCTCCCTCCCTCTCATTTTCTTCTTCCTCCCATCATCCTCATTCTATCTCCGCCTTCTTCTTTTCCCTCTTCCTTCTTTCCTTTCACCTTCTCTTTCTTCCTTCATCTTCACAGATTTGGCCACAGTTCCACACCAGGTTCCCCTCGCTGAGGGAAGTGAGTGTGGCCCCAGGGACTCCAGTGAAGGATTCAGGCTGTGTCAGGACAGAAGCCCGCTGTGCCTGTGAAGCCCATGGAGAGTGGCGGGGAACAGAGGCAGGCCAGAGGGAAGGAAGGAGCAGTGGGCTACCTCCGCTCTCTGCTTAAAGCTAGGTTGCTTCCCGCCACTGTGCCTTGCTCCGGGCCCCTACAGGGCTTCTGATGATTTGAATGAATCGACAATATTAGAGTATTGTGGACGCTTTTTAATAGGGCCAAGGAGGGGCTGCCACTAACAGGAACAGAGGCAGGGAGAACAATCCCACCTCTTGTGAGGTGCTGGACTGCCATTCTGCTTGTCAGCTCTCACCTTCCCCCTCCTCCACAGTGAGGAGCCCCTTTCACATCCTCCTAACTGTGTGGTGCGTCCTGTTTTACAAGTCCCCTGTCCTGCATGGGCAGTATGAAGAGCGCACATACATAGGGCAAGTGCCTAGTCACTAGGGAGTGGGAGTGCTAAGCTTAACAGGAGTCTCTGAATTGCTGACCACATTGTCAAGTGTCAGCCCAGACACAGGATCACCAGTTTTCCTGCCTAACTGAACTGAGTAAAAGAATACATAACCCGAGCTCGCGGTTCACTTGCACACCTGAACCTCCAAGTCCTTGCCCTGTCCCTTACATTAATTTTTCAAAGAAAATCTTTTTGCTTAAAGTAAACTCTAGAAACCTAGCCTCTGCCAGTCCGCTTTCACTTTAGAGGATGCTGAAGCCCCTGGTAGGTCATCCAGGAGGTGAGGTGACCCGCTGTTAATAAGCAAGTTGGGGAAGGAAGGATTGCAGACAGCTGTTTTTAAAAAGTGAATTGAAGAAGAGATGGCAGGGAGAAGAGGAACAATTATCTACACTTCAGTGAAGTGCATGTATTTTTTTGTCCAGTATTGACCTATTCGCAGTGCTATTCCCATAGGCGGGGATCAGAAATTCCACAAGAAGGAAACCCAAAGTTCAGCCAGTATTCCGTATGTCCTTAGCTGGGGTCTGATCTTGAACTCGGACCAAATAGTTGGGCTCTTTGCCTCCTGCTCCCGGTAGGGGACAATACGGGCTCCTTTCCCCCTTTAAATCACAACTGCTGGTAACTCTTAGGAGTGTGTGTGTGTGTGTGTGTGTGTGTGTGTGTGTGTGTGTTTTGGGGGAAAGTAAATGCCTCCTCTTGCCTTCCCCCTCTTCACCCCCCCTTTGTAATGTTTGTCCCGGCTTGCCCATCACCAGGGGGCTGAGAGGAGTATGACAGGTCTTTGTTGTCTGAATAAAAATCCGTGGCAGCTCCGGGGAGAGAACTCCTCCTACTAAATTATCAAAAATGGGCTGGCTTTAGTCTCTTAACAAATTGGACCCAGCTCCGGCAGGAGCAGTCCCCAACCCAACCTACAGGCACTGGGAACTTGCAAGCAGCCAGGGACCTCTGAAAATACCACTTCTTTCTCTTTTCTTTGTGTTCAAAACTATTTTCTTTCTTCACCAGATTTTGTTTTCCTCCCCCCCCCCCCCAGCTGCAGTTGTTTCCCATTAGTAACTCGATCTCTCAGAGCAGTACGATTCGCCTTCTTCCTTTCCTTTCCCCTTCGCCCGTGTTTGTTTTCTGCACATCTCCTTCACGGAGCCACTGGGGCTTCTCCCCCTTCTTTTTTCTTTTCCAAGCAGACCAAATTTCCAAACTGTCTGCTTCTTTCTTCTTCCCCCTCTCCCTCTTGCTTTCCGTCTGCGAGCGTGTCGGCACTTCCCCACCGCCTCGCCCTCTGCGGTCCCTTCTACTCCTTCATTCGGATGAGCTGAAAACCCCGGGCGTGTGTATATGGAAATAGTGGGGTGTCGAGCAGAAGACAACTCGTGTCCTTTCCGCCCCCCAGCCATGCTCTTCCACGGGATCTCCGGAGGCCACATTCAAGGCATCATGGAGGAGATGGAGCGCAGATCCAAGACCGAGGCCCGCTTGGCCAAAGGCGCCCAGCTCAACGGCCGCGACGCGGTAAGGAGGGCCCCGCGGCGGCGGTCCCGGGCGCCCGCGCGCGCTCTGCGCAGCCGAGCCTCTCTTCCCTGGCCGGCCGAGCGGGCGATGGCGGGTCGTGAGCACGTCCTCTCTAAACTGTCGGGTGATTTGTCTCCCGTCTGCTTGTTTGCGGGACTAAAAATGGGCCTCCCTTCCGATTTGAAATGTCTACACTGCCGAGACCCGGAGCTCGCCCCCCTCGGAGAGCGGGGCGTGCCGGGAGTGAGAGGATGGGGATGCCCTTGTCTGCAGACCTCAAACTCGAGCTCCCGTACCCTTTGACTCCCGGGCGCCTCCCGGGAGAGGAGCAGCGGCCAGAGGGCAAGCTGGACGCGGGCCTGGGGCGGACGGAGCGTCGCTGAGGAGCCCCAGACACGCAGGAGCCCTGGTGGCACTCCTCTGGGGCGCATGACGGCACCTTTGCAGTGGACTGGGACATGACTGGGCCACTTGCAAGGCTCCGGACTCTCCGATCTAGGCACCCCCAAACCGACCTTTTTTCGTGGTCGCTGGGAGTCCGGTTCGGCCTCGCTATCGAGACAGGGCTGCGTTCAGCTCCCTGATAGGGTGGATGTAACGTGTAGCGGGAAATAGAATTATAAAGAAAAAAATCCAAAGGAGCGGGGCACGTAGCCCAAGAGCGAGGCGATTCTAACCTTTAACCGATTAAGCAACTACCACTGTCACTACTATTCATAATACAAGTCACTTCTGTTCAATAAAGAAAACCAGTTAATACGCTATGTGCTTCCTTTTCCCACTTATCAGCTAAGGAGGGAAAACTACAAAAGTCTCCGGAAATGATTTCAGCCAAACAAAACTGTGTATCCACCCGGTAGATTGCTCTGGGCGAATCAACGGATTTTGGGTTTCTTCGCCACGTAGTTGAGTAGGTGGGCGCTTCTACATTTGCAACATAATTTCAATGTATGTGTGGCAGAACTGGTCTGGGTAAAGGGGGAAACTTTCCCTTTCCAGGCCCACTAAAGTTTCGTGGAAGTACTGCAACGCATTTTTGCTAGTCTTGAGGGAAATGTCCAGAGATTAACGCCCCAGCCCAACCCCCCTTTTGTAAAACAAAACAAAACAAAACAAAACAAAACAAAACAAGTAGTCCAAACCAGAGTTTCGCGGCGGGACTGGGCTCTCTAAGGTGAGGTTTTTCTACCTTTGGCTCCATCGGTAGGACGCAGGCCGGAACTAAGATTTTCAGGACAAAGATCCCCTGGGATAGTGATGCCTGGGTAAGAGGAACGGTGCAGACGAGTCCGGACAGCGGACCCTCCCGGGGAACAAGGACTTTACAGCCTTTCTAGGAAAAGGATCCATAGTCCTGAACATTAGAGGAAAACGAGACCTGTTAAGCGTATTCCGATCAAAACAAAGTCAACCAAACTATGAGTACACGTATCATCCCTTCCTTTTAATTACAACGCTGCCTGTAAGATTTTAGCAAAATAGAAATGTAATATTGTTTGTTTAAGGAAACATTTGGGGTTCGTTCAAATCTCCTTTACAAACTCCCTAGTAACAGTTTCTGTTTTATTTTGTGCGCGTTGAAACCCACCATTTTTAGCTTGTAATTATTAGAGTTCGGGAACATTCAAACTATAGTCAGTGCACTCCTAGACCCTTTAAAAAGAGGCTCGAGAGAACTTGTCTTTAAGTAAATAGTCCCGGGAGGACACGAACTCTGGCTTCAGGCAGACGCCGCAGAAAGGCAGTGAGCTGCAGAGGACAAATACAAAGGTTCCCCCGACGTTCGCTTTTGCACGTGGCCCAGGCCCTAGGTGCGCTCGGGGAACCGCTTGGGCTCGCGCGGCGCGGGGGAAATTTCGCTCTGTGCTGCCCCACCCGGCGCCTTCCTCAGCCGCGCGGTGTGTTTGCCTTTCAGGGCATGCCCCCGCTGAGCCCTGAGAAGCCCGCTCTGTGTGCCGGCTGCGGGGGCAAGATCTCGGACAGGTACTACCTGCTGGCCGTGGACAAACAGTGGCACCTGAGGTGCTTGAAGTGCTGTGAATGTAAGCTGGCCCTCGAGTCCGAGCTCACCTGCTTCGCCAAGGACGGTAGCATTTACTGCAAGGAGGATTATTACAGGTATTGAGCCCCTACCCCTTTACGCACCGGTTACACCTGGAGAGCCAACCTGCCCGACGTTTGCCTGTAGCCGAAGAGTCCCCTCTTTGTTCCCCTAACTTTCGCCCCTTGGGGGTTCAGTTATCAGTCCCCAGACCAAGGAAGTACACCGCAATTGCCTTCAAGCTTCCATCGCCTTCAGACAGGCAATGAGGATCGGTGGGACAGACACCCCGGGTCTAGAGCTTTATCAATGCAGATCACTCACGGGGTGGGGGTGGGGGTGGCAGTTTGCTACTTGTTTGAGGGAACCTGGAGAAATCCCGAAAAGATTTAAATGAACGCGTCTCCGTCCACCGAAACTAGAGCTTTTTTTTTTTTTTCCGTTTACTACGAACTGGGCAAGATCCACGCCTTGCATCTGAACTGGCGGCCCGGGCGGCAACAACAAGGTGTTGGGTTTTTCTCGAGGGTGGCGGGGAAACCGTGTAAATGACCGTGGAAAGAAATAAGTGCCTTTGCCCAAACCTAAGCCACTCAATTCCAAGTTGCCTTTACCGCGCTTTAGATCCGTGCCCGCCAGACTGGTGAGTAAATTCAGCGGCAGGCGTGTTTATTGACTCTTCCCGGTTATGTTTAGGACTGGGAAACACACAACTTTGTGCAGATGCTCTAGCTCCCCTCTCAGCCCAGGAGAGAGAGGTGGCTAAAAAAAGAATAAGCTTTTCTCTGCAGAATTGTCATTTTCCTGAGACTCGTTTTTAACGCTTTCACGCACACTCACACAGCTATAAATAATAATCCCTCCCCAAACACAGTTCTTAGACTGTTTTGTAATCGACGAAACGTTTTTCCTTGGTATGGCGATTTAATATTCGTTCGATTGCACTGTGAACTAGCGCAGGCTTTTAAATCTCCACAGAGAAGGAAAGTGAGGCGCAGTTACCCGAGTCCTCTGATTTTAATGTAAGGATTCTTCGTCCTGGTTCAACAGAACAGTTCAGTAAACGAATACAATTAATGCCTAAGTGGGGCCGTGCCCTCTCCTCTTAGAGTCCTCCACCCTCAGTTCTCTGTCTTGGGACACTGCTAACCAAGTTCCAGGAGTGGGAAATGCCTTTGCCTCAACCAGAGTCCTGACTAGTCTGTTTCCTTCCAGAAGGTTCTCTGTGCAGAGATGTGCCCGCTGCCACCTTGGCATCTCCGCCTCCGAGATGGTCATGCGAGCCCGAGACTCTGTCTACCACCTGAGCTGCTTCACCTGCTCCACCTGCAACAAGACCCTGACCACGGGCGATCATTTTGGCATGAAGGACAGCCTGGTGTACTGCCGCGCGCACTTCGAGACCCTTTTGCAAGGGGAGTATCCACCGCAGCTGAGTTACACCGAGCTGGCGGCCAAGAGCGGCGGCTTGGCCCTGCCTTACTTCAATGGCACAGGCACCGTGCAGAAGGGGCGACCCCGGAAGCGGAAGAGCCCAGCGCTAGGAGTGGACATCGTCAATTACAACTCAGGTGGGCCTCTGCCACCAGTCCCCTCTCCATCAGCCACAACTTCCCGCCACCAGGAGGGATTCCATAGAATCCTAACTCCAGCCCCACCCAAGACTCAGTTGGTAGAGGGTGCTTTACTTAACCAGCCTCTTTTCTCACTACAACTCCCTCAACTCCCTTTCACTCAGAAAGGAGAGAGAGAGAGAGAGAGAGAGAGAGAGAGAGAGAGAGAGAGAGAGCGAGCCAGCGAGCTAGCTGAAAAGAGTCAGGGGGGAGGAAGAGAGGCCTTTATTTAGGTTATGGCAAAAAGCACATTCATAACCAGGGGACTGCGATGACTCCTCCAACAGGCAGAGCCAAATCCTTGTTGCCCATTAGTTAATGAGCCCATTAGTTTCTGGCTCCCAATTGGAACAAAACAGCCCCAGGGCAATTCCTGTGTGGAAGCCAAATTACAGATACTGGAGGAGGTTTTCCTAAATACTGAAATTTTTTTTCAGAGCCCAACTTCAGTCTTTTTAGAGGGGGCAGAGGCTGTGGTCACCAGCCCAGAGTTAATCAGGAACACAGTTGGCAAGAGTGTTGAAACAACCAAATCCCTGATGTTGGTAAAAAGCAGCTGTGGGGGTAGGAACCACTCTCTTCAGCGGAGCTGGCTTCCCTTCCATAGGTCAGGGTACTCGCGCAGCCAGCTCCATCCCTGCGACAGGCCCTCCAGACACTCAGCCCCTGCCCCACACCCCAGGCTGAAAGAACATGGAGGTCAGGTCCATAGGGGAGGCTTAGTGCTGTCTTTCTGGCTGCTCTTCTGTGCTCCACCAGGCTTCTCTCTTAATTAAAAAACAAAATGCTGGCAACAGGCTAGGAGCACCCTTTCTTCCTTGGATGGGGGATACACCCTTCATATATCAACCCATCAATTCTCTAAGGTTGGTAGCCTGCCTCTTCCCCATCCCCGACGACGTGAGGATGACAGGATCCAGAGGACCATTATGTAACACTAGACAGGATGGAAGGTAGCTCTTTCTCTCATTTTCAGTACCTGAGAAAAGGAGTTCCAGAGAATCTTAGGCTAATTTTTTGGGGAGTCCAGTGATTGATTTAGCTGCTCTGACTGCCCACATCCTGGCCTGGCTGGGCATCTCAGCAGGTAGGAAATTCAAGTGAGGGGAATCCATTCTCTTGGAAGGGGCTGCATTATGGCAATACCACTCCTAACCAAGGCCCCCCTGATACCAGCCAAAGAATGAACATCCCAGAGCATGGATCGTGCTTGTCTGTCTTTTGCAGTCGCAGTGCCTGGTATGGTGCCTCATTGCTGCTCAATCATGAAGGACAGGTATCCAGCTAGATAAGTGATTGCCCAAGGTCACACAGCCAGTGGGAACTAAGAGTCCTATTCTGAGCATAGAATTTTCAAGGGAAGTCACAAAAGATCGGCAGACTCTCCCCACCCCACTCTCCAGCTCCCTTTTGGGAGTTCTCTGCCAACCTAACTGAAGAGGACAAATCTTTGCCAGGCAGGCAGTGTCTCTAAGAGAGTGGGGGCCCGACTACACTTGTCCCTATGGAGTCCACACCAGAGTGACCAGCCAAGGGAAAAGGGCCAGCTGGTTGCTCAAGACCCCACCAGGATCGGATTGTGTTAGGGCGGCAGGGCGTAATCTCAGGTTTTGCCAACCTCCAACTGAGGGAGAGTCGTGGCCTGACCCTCACCCCAGCAGTCTTTGGTGAGCGCTCACTTTGGCCATTTCTTGTACTTCATCTCAAATACCCTAGTGCCCTAGTGAGAGAGAGAGAGAGAGAGAGA
>PVIJ01025033.1:0-11278 GCA_004024925.1 Scalopus aquaticus
ACGTTTCCCAAAATTACCTATTTTGTTCAGTATCCCTCCAAGTCAAACACCTCCCAATCTCCAATGCAAATATCCACATCAGGATATAAGGCCTCACTCCTATATTTTGGGCAAATGTGATATCGTGATATCTGCCCCAGAGGCTTCTCAGCAACAATCCTAAGTAGTTCTTTCAAATGCATCTTGCCTGAGGAGTATGCAATTTTCTGGGGACATGTATCTTGTTGTGAAATAATGAAATTACATGGCTATTGCCTGATTGGCAAATACTAGTTGAAAGGTCAGCGACAAGTACAACATATCCAAGATCATTAAATTGTCATGTTGAAACCGAACCCACCACAGACCCTGCCATTCTGAGAGCCTAAAATTCAACAGAGTCCTCCACGAACCCCATGAATGGTTTCATTGCTCAGTCCATCCTCCAGATATTAGGAGCATGAATCTCACCATAGGAACTGTTTTGCCGACATCAGTGTGGGAGCCAGTAGTTATCATGTCTTAAGTATTTGGGAGTCACTGACCATAACAGTTTTGTAGTTAAATATGAATACTAATGCAAGACCAGAATAATAAAAAGGACCACTTCTTACAGCATGATCATCACATAAAGTATAATACAGGGGTTTGTTTGTCATACTTTCTATCCCACATAGCTGGCTCCCATGTGTTACCATAGTTCTCAAAACGATTCTTACCTTTACAATAATTTCATACATACTAGGAAATGAGTAGTCTACAGTGTAATAACTGATGTGGGTACCCTATATTACCTCAGTTAAAAATAAGTAGGTAAATAAATAAATAATTTGGAATAATATCCCATTGGAAAATGAAGTAACTATATTGAATTCTTTTACATATTTCTATTTCCTTTGAGATAAAACATAGTTTTTCCTGTGTTAAATAGTATCTTTAGATTTTTTAACTAACATAGCATTCCCAGAACATATTCAACTTTGTTTTAATAAATTCTTTGTCTGTTGTTAAACACTTTGATCAGGTTGTGCTTAGGATATTTGCATCTTTAGATCGACATGTGTATTTCCTTACTCTTTTTTAAAAATTATGTTCAATAAGTAACTTTACGTACAAAAAAAAAAGAAATATTCTCTCCCAAAGTCCATGTGCTCTGAGATGTGTGTAGGAGGACAGACATGTGCTCACCTCAGATGACGAAGGATGTGGTGAAAACATCCATAGAACATCTCACTAAAAAACACAGGAGAGAAAGAGCAAATGAATCTATCCAACTGAGGCCTGTATAGTGACATACAATTATAAAAACAAGCTTAAACTATGAGCATATCTTTCCTGTGGTAAAAACTATCCACAGGAAGAGCCACTTATGATTCTTTTAAGCAATTGTTTGTTCAAACAAAATCCAGTTTACAGAAAACAGTACCGGTTTCCAACATTTTCTCCAAGTGAGTAACTACTGGGCCTCAGATGACACCACCCATGACAAATTTTTGTCACCATCTCTCTTAAGACATTAAGAGCTCTCATCATTGACCCAAGTATAGAACTCTCCACATACCAGTAACTTTGCTCCTAAATATGCTTACCGCAGCTGGGTCCTGTAGAATGGAACACCAGGTTGACATGAAATGTTACATTTTCCAGGCTGCAATTTTGTTTATCAACATTTACACCATTTCAGGAGGAACATAAGTACATCAGGGTGAAGTGACTCTAAACAGGAAAAAAGGACAGCTGTCAAGATTTAGGAACTGTGACTTAAGCATGCAGTTCCTTCATACAACCAGAAGCATTTGAAAAATATGTCTCACATTACATGTATCCTGTTGTAAATTACTGAAATTGGATAGCTATTTGACAGCTTAGTGAGCTAAAAGATCAAAGATCAGTGACAGATAAACAACATAACCAAGAGTAAAGGAGTCATTAAATCGCCATGTTGATACATGATCCATCCACAGATGCTGCCATTCTGAGAGGTAAAAATTCAAGAGGGCCCTCATTAACCCCATGCGTGGATTCATTGCTTGGTCCATCCTCCAGATACTAGGAGCATGAATCTCACTATGAGAACAGTTTTGTAGATACCAGTGTGGGAACCAGTAGTTATCATGTCTTAAGTATAGAGGAGTTACTGACCATAACACTTATATAGTCAAATATGAATACTAATGTAAGACCAGAACAATAAAAATGACCACTTCTCACAATATGATGACCACATAAATAATACAGGGGTTTGCTACTCAGAGTCAATCCCACATAGGTAACTCCCATATGTTGCCTAGGCTGCCATAGTTCTAGAAATTACTTGGTACCCCAAGTTGTACCTAGGTTGCCATAGTTCCAGAAATGACTCATTACCTTAAAAATAATTTCACACATATTAGGTAATGAGTAAACTATGGTGTAATACCCAATGTGGCTACCCTATATTACCTCATTTAAAAATAAATAAATAATTTGGAATAATATTCCTTTGGAAAATAAAGAAACTATATTGAATTCTTCTATACATTTCTATTTCCTTTGAGATAAAAACATATTATTTCCCATGTAAATAATATCTGTAGATGTTTGAACTAACATAGACTTCCCAAAACAAATTCAACTTTGTTTTAATGAATTCTTTGTCTATGCTAAACACTTTGATCAGGTTTTGATTAGGATATTTGCATCTTTAGATTGACATGTGAATTTCCTTTCTATTTTTTTAAATTATGTTCCATAATGTAACTTTATTTACAAAAAAGAAATAGTGTCTGCAAAGCCCATGCACTCTGAGACATGAGTAGGAGAAGAGACATGCACTCACCTCAGATGATGAAGGACATGGTGAAAACTTCCACGGAACATCTAACTGAAAAACACAAGGAGAGAAAGAGCAAATGAATCCATCCACTGAGTCTTCTAATGGTGACATATTGTTAATAATACAAGCTTAAACTATGAGCATGTTTCCTATGGTGAAATCCATTGACAGGAAGAGACACTCAGGATTCCTTCAAGCAATTGTTGGTTGCAAACAAAATTACTTTTCAACAGAATAAAAGTCCAAATCGCCAACATTCTTCTCCAAGCAAATAACTTATTGGGCCTCAGATGACACCACCCATGACAAATTTTTGTCACCATCTCTCTTAAGACATTAAGAGCTCTCATCATTGACCCAAGTACAGCACTCTGCACATACCCATAATCTTGCCCTTAAACATGCTTACCACAGCTGGATTCTGCAGAATGAAACATCAGGTGGACATGAATTTCTGCATCTTCTAAGCTGGATGTTTGTCTAGTAATGTTGCACCAGGTCAGGATGAACATAGGTACATTAGGGTGACAGTGACTCTAAACAGAGGAGATGGACAGCTGTCAAGAAAAGTACTCAATTGCTTTTGGAACTGTGACATAAGCATGCAGTTGCTTCATACTTCCATAAGCATTTGAAAAATAAGTCTATCACATTATGAATACACTAATGAACTAAAACATAAATGAACATATTTATATATAATTGAATGAAGATACATCTTTACACTCAATAAATCATCAATGACAGAAACAGAATTAAAAATGAACATACCCGTGGCCTTGTATGAGAACACACTGACAAAGAACCTTCAACTAAGTCATGATTCAGTTGTGATCAAATGATCTCACTATACAGATGAACTATGGCTCCAAGTTTCTCAACATCACTAATAGCAAAGATCACAGGAGGCTTCTCTCATCACAGGCGTCATGTTAATGCAGTCTTTCCTTGACATGCAAGTTTGTGGATTTGGGGCAACTATAATAAAGCTTAAGTTACTTAGGGTCAACCAGCATCACCAGGAGCCCAGGGTTCAGGTATTGATGTTGTGAATCTTAACAACCCCCAGGGGTGGCCTTCAGGTATTTCAGTGAATATGACAGGGTATTATTCAAAGAGACATTCAAGGAACAGATGCTCCTTTCTCACACTCTGCACACTATGGACATGCACCTTCCCAAAAGAAAGTGATTCTGAGATGTCAAAACATTTCCAAGCAATTCTCTTCCCCAAACTGAGAGAGCCATTGGCTTCAACTTTTCTACAGACAGACCTCAATGTTCACAGCGGGGCCAGAACTGGAGAAATTACCTACATTAAAGACTGTTCCACCTCAGCATTAAGGATACACTTTCATTGTCCATAGGTCTAAGCTTGCGGAGCTGACACTCAGAGAGAAATCAACTCATGTTGTATTTCAGATGCCATGTGATTTGGATGTACTTAATGAACTAAGGTTGGCCTCCCCCTGAGACCCACTGTGTTTATCATGTCTGTTTCTGATAAAAGACATACACTCACCTGGGATTATTACAGTCACATAAAAACCTTCTAAAGAACATCTCATGAAGTACAGAGAGACATAAAGAGTGGTGAAAGATAAGGAATGCTGTCATTTAAGAGTATTTTGATGATTCAGACAACATGTCTAATTCCTGAGTATACTGTGGGATGAGAAGCCATAGTATGGAGGAAGCCACACAAGATGTGCTCAAGGAATTGTTGGCCTCCAATCCTAATTCCTCTAGTCAAGGAAGCAAATAGAAATGTAAACACAATATCAAGGATTATCACCTAGATTGGGTCTCAGAGGAGTCCTATAAGAGTTCGATGTCGGCCATCATCTCCTAAGTCATTTTTTTCTCATCTTTGGCCCAGCTAAGGCACTCTGAAATCTCAATATCCTGTCTTTACTTATCACTGCTGTATTTCAGAAATGAAAATATCAAAGAGGGTATGAATATCTGTGTTGGACACTTTACAGTGTTTGTACCAGGATGACCAGGACAAAGTGAGATGTTCATGGCCTCAATTCCTTTTGGAATTATGAAGAAGACAGTTGTGAAGATATAGTACCCATTGCCTGAGTACTGTGCCTTACACAACTCCTTCAGGTTCAAACAAGTTGTCAATAAATCAATTAGTAATTAAGTAAGTAATAATTAAGTGGTACATATAAGTGCCAATAACATGAAATGATAAATGCTGATGAACTTCAACATACATTTTATTTATCAGTCAATCATCAAGGATGCATTAAGAAAGCCAACCTCTCTTGATTTTCTTCTTAGTGGAAATTCTAGCAGTCGGCTTCTACAGTCAGAAATCTCTCAGATTCTGAAGCACCATTTCTTGTATTTACATACAATGAATAGACTGAAATACTAGTTGAGGTCTAATGACCATGAACACACCAAAATATCCATGGCATTCAGTCTTTACAAAAGGAAATTTTAAACTTCTCACTTACAGTCAGGCAGGCAAAACCCTGCACTGACAATTTTGTTATGTTTCAAAAAAATTTCTATCTTTTCAGTGTCCCTCACAAACACCTCCCAATCAGAAATGCAAATATCCACCATCTTTGTCTATTGCTAAACACTTTGATCAGGTTTTGCTTATGATATTTGCATCTTTGGATTGACATGTGAATTTCCTTTCTCTTTTTTTTAAAATTATGTTCCATAATGTAACTTTATTTACAAAAAAAAATTAAAAAAGAAATAGTCTCTCCCAAAGTCCATGTGCTATGAGACATGAGTAGCAAAACAGACATGCACTCACCTCAGATGACAAAGGACATGGTAAAAACCTCCATGGAACATCTTGCTGAAAGACATAAGGAGAGAAACAGCAAATGAATCCATCCACTGAGGCCTCTAATGGCGACATATTGTTAATAACACAAGCTTAAACTATGAGCACATCTTTCCTATGGTGAAATCCATTGACAGGAAGAGACACTCAGGATTCCTTCAAGCAATTGTTTGCTGTAAACAAAATTATATTTCACCAGAAAATAGTACAGGTCTCCAACACTTTTCTCCAAGAGATTAACTATTGGGCCTCAGATGACACCACCCATGACAGATTTTTGTCACCATCTCTCTTAAGACTTTAAGAGTTATCATCATTGACCCAAGCAAAGCACTCTACAGGTATGCATAATCTTGCCCTTAAACATGCTTACCACAGCTGGATTCTGCAAAATGGATCATAAGGTGGACATGAGTTTCTGTATCTTCCAGCTGGAAGTTTGTGTAGCAACGTTTGCACCAAGGTCAGGATGAATATGGTTCTTCAGGGTGAGTCTAGGCAGAGTGCAAATGAACAGTTTTTTTGAAAACTTTTAACCTCTTCTGGAGACGTGACGTAATCATGCAACTCCTTCACATTTCCAAAAGCATTTACAAAAAGTGTATTTTAGGAATAAGTGAATGAATGAATGAATAAATTAAAAATAAATTAACAAAATGGCACGTTAATGAATACACAAACATGTAAATGAATGACAACATCACATATGTATTTAAGAAAGCTTCAAGGAGTGAAACAGAGTTAAGGAATAGCCACAGTTTGGACCTCTTTTGTGGCCATATGGACTAAGAACATCTGACTAAGCCATGAACAGTTCGTGGCCACACCATCTCACGGTGTGGATGAACCATGGCTCCAAGGTTCTCAACATTATTGCTAGGAAATTTCATTCAGGAGGTCCCTTCACTGCTAGGATGTCATTGTTTAAGATAGTCTTTCCTTGAGTGGAAGAACTGTCATTGGGATGCAGAAGGAATATTGGGATAACCTCACAAATTTAGGTACTTGGGAACAACTGGCTTCATATAAATCCAGGGTTCATGAAATTGATATTTCCATTCTGTTCCTCTTCATCGTGAGGATATACCCTCACCCATTGAAAATGTGACTATGATATCCCACAGATTTGACTCCTTAGAAAAAAGATTCTAAAACATGAAATTGCGGTCTCTTCCCATTTGACAGGCAAACATTTCATAAGAAATTTCAGGCTATTTTCTTTTTGCTCAGAGTCCCTGGTCACACACCACCAACATCTCCCCATAGCAAGGCAAATATTCTATCATAGGCATATACCTGTCCAAACTTTATATGGTGCAAACATGATCTCATTATGGAGGTAAATAAATTATGACTCCAAAGAGTCTCAATATTTACATGAATTTCATTCAGAAGGATTCTTTCCTGCCAGAATTCATTGTTAGGGCAGTCTTGTCTTTGAGGGGAAGAATTGTCATTGGTATACAGGTGGACCAATTTGGGGCAACAGTGCAGATCAAACCACTCAGGAACACCAGAATCACCAGGAGTCCACGATTCATAAACTGATATGGCAAAGCCTTACCAGTCTCCAACGGTGGGCTTTGACTATTTGAATGAATACTCAAGAGTATTACAAGAGAGACCCATGGAATAGATTTGTACCTGTGTACCTGTGTCTCACCCTCTGTACAACTTGGACACGTATGTTACCTAATAAAGTCGATTCTGAGACTCCAAAGTATATCCTAGCAGTTCTCATCCCTCAAGGATATCGGAGTTGGGCCTCCCTGTTGGCGCAGCGGTTAAGCGCTGCGCTGTGGAGCTGTCAGCAGCGGCGACGCGACGCGAGTTCGATGCCCAGCCAGGGAGAATCCCACATGGCGCGGCAGACCTCTCCTGCCTTGCCCGCTGCTCCCCTCAGCAGTGTATTTCTAATCTGCCTGTTCTGATACCCGCTCTCTCTCTGGTGAACCCTCTCACCGCCCCACGCCTCTGGCCTGTACCCCAGCTTGTATGTATAAATAAAAAATAAATCTTTAAAAAAAAAAAGATATCGGAGTTAATGACTTCAACTTGTCTATCAAAAGAATTCAGTATTCACAGGGGCCAGACTAGGAGAAATTACCAACTTTTACAATCTGCTCTACTTTAGTATTAAGGATACACTTTCACTATACATAGTTCCCAGCTCTTAGGATGGACACTCCTGGAGAAATCAATCCCATATGGGTGATTTGGATACCAGTTGGTATTAAGGGCCAAGTCTTAAGGCTGGACTCCCCTGGAGCCCAATGTGTGTGTGATGTCTATGACGATAGATAGTCACTCACCTGGGATGATTGGGACCACAGAAAAACCTTCTAAAGAGTATTTCACTGAAAGACAGACAGACACACAAGAAAGGTAAAGGAGGTAAGTTATGGCTCTAATTGTGGCCTGCTTTGAGGACATACAGATACAAGCCTAAATCCTGAGTATAGTTTGAGATTGGGGCTGCCCAGAGTCAGGGCAGATTCACAGAAGATGTACTGAAGCAATGGTTGCCTCTAACATCAAATCCCACTAGTCAAGGAGGCAAATAAGTACCCCAAACAAACTACCCAGGATCATCAGCTAGGTTGGTCTTCAGATGAGTCATGCATGTTTCATTTTTGTCATGAGCTCGTTTCAAGTCCATTATTTTCTCATCATTGACCCAACAACAGCACTCTGCACATCTTAATACTCTTGCTCTTAAATAAGCTTACCTGAAATAAACCAGATTCTAGAGATGAGGATACCAGGATGGTATGAATTTCTTCTAGGTGTTTGCCACCTGACTATATCAGTTTCTTTGAGGGTCAGTAGGCAAATTGAAATCTTCAGGCCAACAGTATCTAGGAAGATATTGTGAATAGTTGTGAAAAAAAAAAACCTGTTTTTCATATGGAGAATTGTGCGTCAAACATAAAACTCTACCATGCATTAATAGATTTTTTAAAATAAATCAATAATTCTTTAAATATCTAGTTAAATGAATCATTGTATAATCATACAAAAATGAGGTAGAGATTAGAAATACATTTGTCATATCAATTAATCATCAGTGAGGAAACACTGATCAAGCTATCAGCAGATCACATTATAAGCATAAAGCTATTGGAATGAAAAATCAACCACAAGGAAAAACATAGGAAAAATTATGAATACATGGAGGCTAGACAACATGCAATTTAATAATAGGAAATCAAAAGCAGAAATTAAAGAATACCTTGAGACAAATGAAACTATGATACAAGTTATCAGAATCTGTGCAGAAAAAGTGCTGCTAAGGGGAACAATAATTGCAATAAAGGTCCATAATAAAGTAAGAAAATCCCAAGTAATTAATATTACACCTACAGCAACTTCATAAAGAAGAACAATTAAGACCCAAGTTTAGTAGAAGAATAAAAATAGTAAATATAAGAACAGAAATAAATCAAATAGAGATCAAAAAGACTACACAAAAAATCAATAAAACCAACCACTGGCTATTTGAGATGATAAACTAAATAAATAAACTCATAGCTAGGCTAACAACAACAAAAAGAGATAAAGCATTAACAAACAATTCCAAATGAAAGAGGAAAAATCACTACACAGGACAGAAATGCAAAAATTATAACAGATTATGATGAACAAATAAATGCCAATAAATCTGATAACCTTGAAGAAATGGATAAATTTCTAGATCAACATAATCTACCAAGACTTATCCAGATGAAAAACTGAGTTTTCTCCATAAGATTTGACATAAGGCAAGAATGCCAATTGCCACACTTTTATTTAACTTAGGGGCAGGGATTTTGGCCAGCGCTATCAGACAAACATGGAAAATAAAGGGAATCCAAGAAGGAAAAGAAGTGAAATGATCACTATTTGTAGATGACATGATATTATATCATTATAATTCTGATGGGTCCTAAAGACTCATATTATATATTATATAATAATAATAATAATTTTGATGGGTCCTAAAAACTCCATCAAAAAGTTAGAAACTATAAATGAATACAGCAAAGTGGCAGACTCCAAATTCAGCATACCAAATAAAATCCATAGTTTTCTGTATGCAAACAATGAACAAGAAGCAAAAGAAATTAAGAAAGTAACTCCATTTAAAAGTGCTTCAAAAAGAATTGAATCAACCTAACAAAGGAAAAATTTCTGCCTTTTCCAGTCTGACCTACTTCATGAATAAGGAGAAAATTTTGCTGTCCATAGACTGTACAGATAAGGCTGACATGGAGACATCAACCCCATATGAGTATTTAGACCCCTGAAAGCTATGAAGCATACTTGTGCTAAGGTTAACCTGCCTCTGACATTGACTTTCTCTGTGGTTTCTACCTGTGATAATAAATATTTACTCACCTCAGATGATTATGGTCATCGCAAAACCCTCACCAGGATGTTTCACTGAAAGACACAATAAGAGTAAAAGAGGGCCTCCCTGGTGGTGCAGCGGTTAAGCGCTGCGCTGTGGAGCTGTTGGCAGCGGCGACGCGAGTTCGATGCCCGGCCAGGGAGATTCCCACATGGCACGGCAGACCTCTCCTACCTCACCTGCTGGTCCCCTCAGCAGTGTATTTCCATGCATCTGTCTCTTCTGCTCCCCGCTCTGTCTCTGGTGAACCCTCTTGCCAACCCACGCCTCTGGCCTGTACCCCAGCATGTAGGCATAAATAAATAAATCTTAAAAAAAAAAGAGTCAAAGAGAGCTAAGAAATGGTCCTGATCATGGCCTCTGATGAGGAATTTCTCTGATGAGAAAACAAGTCTAAACTACAAGCATATCTCCTCAAAAGGCACTTCTCCAAAGAAGAAAAGCAAATGGCCAACAGATACATGAAAAAATGCTCAACATCACTTATAATCAAGGAAATGCAAATCAAAACCACTATGAGATACCACCTCACACCTGTGAGGAGGGCACACATTAAAAATACAGGCAACAACAAATGCTGGAAAGGATGTGGAGAAAAAGGAACTCTTCTACACTGCTGGTGGGAATGTGAACTGGTCCAACCACTATGGAAAGCTGTATGGCGATTCCTCAAACTGCTAAACATGGAGCTTCCATACGACCCATCAATCCTACTTTTGGCAATTTACCCAAAGGATACAAAAACACTAATCCAAAAAGATACATGAACCCGTATGTTCATTGCAGCACTGTTCACAATAGCAAAGGTATGGAAGCAACCCAGATGTCCAAAAATAGATGATTGGATCCAGAAGATGTGGTACATATGCACAATGGAATACTATTCAGCATGGAAAGAAGATAAACACATGCAATTTGCAGCAACATGGATGGAATTAGAAGGGCTCATACTCAGTGAAATAAGCCAGAAAGAAAGAGAAAAATACCGAATGGTTTCACTTATAACAGGACTATAAGGAAACCAAATAGGAGAGAGACAATCAACAATCAGCGCGGGGTAGGGGTGGGGAGGCGGAGGGAGGGAAGGAAAAGGGCACAAAATGGAATAGAAAAGAACACAAGGGACCATGGAGATGGATCACGGGTGAATTGGTGGTGGGCTACCCAAGGGGAATACAAAATGTAAAAGACATAAATAACAATAAAAATATATATTTAAAAAAAATAAAATAAACTACAAGCATATCTTGGGCATGGGGAAGCTCATAGACAGGGTA
>PVIJ01025034.1:0-11276 GCA_004024925.1 Scalopus aquaticus
GAGGAGGGGGGAGAAGGGGGAGGAGGAAGAGGGGGAGATCATTTTTAATGACCTCAGGCAGAAGGCGTGAGCAGCTGCTTTCCCCTGATGGGCACGGCCTCCTGGACTCGCTCTGGATGCGATTAAGGGCAAAGAGGTGATGTCACCAGGCACTTCTCACCTGAGTCCTGGCTCTGTCTGTCCCATTCTTCCTGTCCCTGTTGCCCACGTCCTGGCATCGCCATGGACACCAGTGCCCAGGGGAGGACATGGTGGTGCATTTGTGGAAGCAACACTCTACTTTTTCATCCTTAGAATAATAAGCTGGATATTGAACTAGGCTACAATGAGGGAAAATATCAACACAAAAACTGAAGCAAAAAAAAACAAAATTAAAAACTAAAGTCAGGAATATAAATGGGAAATAAATTCCATTACTGGGATCTCAGAAAACAACTTTCATGGAATATAGTGTTTTATTTAAATGATTACAGATGCCAACAAGAAATGAACTGCTACAAATCTAATCTATGTGTTTCTTAACTTTGGTCTACAGCAAATAAACGACCACAGTGGAAAGAAACAAGCAAAAGGACAACAAGATTAACCATCCAGAAGCTGCCTCTGTCCCACGGGGCCCCATGGCCGTGCCCCCTCCCCGCATCTGCGCGCCTCAGTCCTCACACCAAGTGTGCATGAGCCATCAATCTTAGTCCTACATTTAAAACTCATTAAAAATCAGTTTGCCATTCCTCTCAAACATTAATCACACAAGTCCAACATAATAGCTTTGCCAATTTAAAGGCTCCTGCTTTAACATTTCATTTCAAGTGTATTGTAATTATATTATATTGCTTCTGGCCAAGTTAGAAAATGTATTCAAATAATAATCCTATTTTTGGTATATGGTACACTATTCAGGCTATTCCTCATGTTGGTTATGCTAAAAACTTGAAGATGCACTTATAGGTGTCTCCAGAAGAAGAATCAATCTATTTATCCATCCATCACCCACCCACCCACCTACCTACCCACCCTCCCACCTAGCCACCCACTATTATCTGTCTGTCTATCTATCTATCTATCTATCTATCTATCAATCAATCAATCAATCAATCATCTATCCCTTCCTCTTACTCTCCCTCCACCCATGCATACATCTATCCTTTAAGTTGTGAAGTTATATAAATGTCCATAAATCCATAAGGGGGCTAATGATTTATTCTTTCAGGGTTCAAGCTTCTGCGTCAACCCTTTTTCTTCACTTGTGTTTTAAATAAAAAAAACTTTACACCAAAGATCTGTAAGCTGCTTACTTGGGCTCATGAGCAGGTGCCTGGTGGAATGCGGCTTCCAGTTATGAGTCTCTCCAGACTCGTAACTGTTATTCGGTCCTAGTAAACTAGAGAGAAAACCACTGCCTGGCATTATTCTCCCAACTTTTGACTTTCTCTTTGCCAGGATGAAGTCAGAGCTCAGGACCATGGCTGTACTAAGGTACTTGAGGAAGCACGTATGGGTGCATTTTTAACATGAAAAAAATATTATTTCTTTGTCATGTGAGAGCAAACGTTGACTTGATTTGTTGCTTTATTTTGTTTGTTCAGTGGACCTGAAGCGCCGGGTAAAGGAGGCAGGCGTTTATGAACTGCTGGGCCAGCTGAGCATCAGCAGCGAGGAAAGCGTTCCTTATAAATATGAATTTATTGGTAAATGAAAGAGATTTCTGGTTTTCTTTTCCATTCTCCACTGATTGGTAAGGCAAGCTCTACAGAAAGTGCCAAGATTAATTTTAGTTTAGAAGCAATTTAATTAATTATTTTGAATTAACATCTATTAACTAGTGATGACCAGAATATAAATTCACCTTTGAGATTATATTTAAATATTAACAAACTAAATTGTAAATATGTTGAATTTTTCATTTCTTCATTTAGAGGATATTTACTGATTCCCTAAAATGTGCCTCTTGGGGCACTGGGAAATTCAGTAATTAACCAAAGGTCCTTCCTTAGCAGTAGAGAGAAAGACAATAAACACAATAAGTACACAGGACTACAGTACACTGAGGTGGTAAATGAGGAAACGGGTGTGTGGTGTCAAGGGTAGTTCTAGATCAAGTTTTGGGGCTTCACTGAGCAGGTGTCGAGAAGGAAGGAGCAGTTGGGGATACGTCAGAAGAAAGGCCCAGGGGGAGGGAAGGGCATTGTCAGTGCTGCTGAGGGGAGGGCAGCGCTCAGGGTCAGCAGAGGCGCTCAGGGAGATACTGAGGGCAGGTCCACGCCTGCTGACATGACGCCTGCTGAGGCGTGCTGACGTGACGGTTGCTGAGGCGTGCTGACGTGACGCCTGCTGAGGCGTGCTGACGTGACGTCTGCTGAGGCGTACTGACGTGATGTCCGCTGAGGCGTGCTGACGTGAGGCCTGCTGAGGCGTGCTGAGGTGACGCCTGCTGAGCCGTGCTGACGTGACGCCTGCTGAGGCGTGCTGAGGTGACGCCTGCTGAGCCGTGCTGACGTGACGCCTGCTGAGGCGTGCTGAGGTGACGCCTGCTGAGGCGTGCTGACGTGCCACCCGGTGAGGCGTGCTGACGTGATGCGTGCTGAGGTGATGCCTCTGAGGCGTGCTGACGTGACGCCTGGTGAGGCGTGCTGAGGTGATGCCTGCTGAGGCATGCTGATGTGATGCCTGCTGAGGCGTGCTGACGTGACGCCTGCTGAGGCGTGCTGACGTGACGGTTGCTGAGACGTGGTGACATGACGCCTGCTAGGCGTGCTGACGTGACGCCTGCTGAGGCGTGCTGACGTGACGGTTGCTGAGGCGTGCTGACGTGATGGTTGTTTAGGCGTGCTGACGTGACGCCTGGTGAGGTGTGCTGACGTGAGGCCTGCTGAGGCGTGCTGAGGTGTTGCCTGCTGCGGTGTGGTGACGTGACGCCTGCTGAGGTGTGCTGACGTGATGCCTGCTGAGTATCCAGAAGGCCCTGGGGAGTAGCGGAGCGAGGCAGTAAAACATCTGACTTCTGCTTTCAGTGACCAGGCTGACTTGCCTGGAGGACAGACTCCTGGGGCCCTAGGACCTGGGCAAAGGCAACTATTGGGGAGCAATGGGACAGTGGGTCCAACAGGTCAGGAGGTGGTAGATGATGAAAGTGAGGTGACAGGATTGGCACTGGGTAGATATGGAGCTTAAGAGATCAGAAGAGCCAAGACTGACTCGTACACTTTGAACTACAATTCTAGGCATATTCAGTCATGGGTCCAACGTGGTTTCATTCACCGTGAAGATAATTTGCTATGAATCTGCTTCCCAGTCACCTGGAGCATAAGTAGAGAGCCCAGCGGCCTCGGCTTCCAGGTCTGCTTTCCTCATTGCAAAGATATTCCGTTCTTCTTGCCCCCAAAATATTTTCTTTAGATTCCCTAATCATTGAACTGCTTCTTGTCTTTCAGAGGACACACTTTTCTTTTTTTAAAGATTTATTTATTTATGCATACAAGCTGGGGTGTAGGCCAGAGGTGTGGGGTGGTGAGAGGGTTCACCAGAGACAGGGGGGGAGCAGAACAGGCGGATCCACTGAAATCCACTGCTGAGGGGAGCAGCGGGGGGACAGGAGAGGTCTGCTGCGCCCTGTGGGAAGCTCCCTGGCCGGGGATCGAACTCGTGCTGCAGTGGCTCTGGATAGGGTCATAAGCTGCTCTTAACCCCTTGCGCCACCAGGGAGGCCCAGGACACACTTTTCTTACATACACATGCTTAAAATGGCTAAAAGGATTTTTATATTTTCACATAGTTATTGTTTACCTGGCTATTATTGAGTATGACTTTTTCCATGAAGCTATATTAAAATATTAAAAAATAAGCCCACTCTTTCACTGTGCATGCTCACTCAGCACTTTTCTTGAAATAGCACAATGTACTCCAAACCAGTGACTGTTCTATTTGCACACATTCCCAGTATGTGCTGTTTCTGCAAACTGAGACAGTGAAAGGGTTCCTCTGTGGATGGATACGTGTGTTTGACCAAATGGTAATAATATGAAACATAATTAATGCAACAACTGGGTCTTCTCACATGCTATGTGTTTCAATTTTGAAATGCTGGGATTAAGCAGATACACAAAAGTGAGACAGCTTTTCCTGTTGTCTTTATTTTTTTATTTATTTTTTTAATATATATTTTTATTGTTATTTATGTCTTTTACATTTTGCATTCCCCTAGGGTAGCCCACCACCAGTTCACCCGTGATCCATCTCCATGGTCCCTTGTGTTCTTTTCTATTCCATTTTTTTTATTTTTGACAAAGTGACTCCAATGAAGATCACGTTGGACTGTGCAGTTCCTGATCTATAATTATTTTAGTGGGAGCTTCTGAAAAACCCATATCGCTACCATATAACATCTGCTTTTCCTTCCCAAATGGTTTGGACCCTGAAAATATTAAATCCAATTAAGGTGATTAAATATACTTAGCTGACTGGTTTAGTTTAGTTTCTCAAAAAAGACTGGCAGGAAGATGCCCAAATCCATCTGGAGTTTGCTACTATTTGCAGGAATTCCATTGTGAAAATATGGGCACTGCGACAGCATCGAGTGGCTGATTCACAGCTGAACACAGTGGAAGACAGAGGTCAACTGCAATCCCTAGGGCAGATGGCCACTCTTGGATAAACTTCCCTCTTGGCAGACTCTGTGCACACAGACTAAGATACAACTAACAATGGTGTCTATGAAACTTTTAGATTTAATGTGAAAAGACAGAACAAATTTCAGAGAGACTTTTTTTTTGTCCTGCTTTCTGCCTGGAAGGTAGTTCATCAGAAAAGTGACTATCACTGAGTTCTATCTGGCAATTTTTCATGAGTTCTTTTGGATCCAATGCCTTTGGGGAAAAAATTGAAGAAACTATATTAAAATGGACTAGCTAGAGGCTTCCAATCAAATTAACACAGACTGTGATGCATCACATTTAGGGGAGTGTCTACAGACTCAGGAGTAAAAAAATACCATAAGAAAACTTCATCTCCTTTCTCTTCTCTTTTCCTTTTTACCTGTGTCATCTACCCACTTCATTCTAATTTGAAATATGTAAAATAAAAAATCATGCCTCTAATACGTGGATTATAGAGACACAAAGCAAAGGAACAGACAAAACTAACCAAAAAAAGCCCTAGAAATCTGGCTGTAAAATTGAGGTGACTATAGGAAGAAGGTAGGGGTGGAAAAAAAGGGGGAGGGGACCCAATGGACTGTGGTGAATGACTATGGGTATTTTGGTTGTGGGTGAGGTGTGGTGACATACATTTGAAGAGGTGAGAACTTATTACCATAAAAATAAAAGGTGTGGGGCCTCCTTGGTGGCACAGCAGTTAGGTGCTGCGCTGTGGAGCTGTCGGCAGCTGCCACACGAGTTCCACGCCCGGCTGGGGAGCTTCCCATATAGCACTGGAGACCTCTCCTGCCTTACCTGCTGCTCCCCTCAGCAGTGTGTTTCCGACGCTCTGCCTGTTCTGCTCCCCACTCTGTCTCTGGTGAACCCTCTCACCGCCCCACACCTCTGGTCTGTACCCCAGCTTGTATGCATAAACAAATAAATCTTTAAAAATAAAAGGTGTTCCTTTGTCATAGAGTTACTGTCCACATAGATGTGGGCTTATTTCTGGGCTCTCAATTCAGTTTCATTGGTCTGTGTGTCTGTTTTCATTCCAGTGTCACATTGTTTTGAATACTCTTTTTGTATACATTGGAGGAAGGAAAGTTTCTTCAATAAATGATGCTGGGAAAACTGGACGGCTATGTGAAAAAGAATGAAAGTAGACAAATGTCTCACACCATATGTAAAAACTAACTCAGAATGGATAAAGACTTGAATATAAGAACCAAACCACAAAATAACACAGAAGAAAACACAGGCAAAACATTCCATGACATAGGTCTCAGTGAAGTCTTTGTAGCTACATCTTCAACAACAAAAGAAACAAAAGAAAACATCAACAGTTGAAACTACATCAAACTAAAATCTTCCGCATGGTGAAAGAATCGCTGAAAAAAAAAACTAAAGAAAATACCCTACTGAATGGGAGAAAGTATCTGCACACTATGCATATGATAAGGGGCGAATGTCCAAGATCTACAAAGAACTCATACAATTCAATAAAAAGAAAACAATAATGCAATCAAAAAATGGGCAGAGGAGCAAAATAGGACTTCTCCAAAGGAGACATACAGATGGTCAACAGACACGCAAAAAATGCTCATCAACGCTTATCAGGGAAATGAAAAGCAAACCCACAGTTAGATACCACCTCACACCTGTGAAAGTGGCCCAGATGAAAAAGACCAGAAGCAAGTGTTGGGAAGGGTGTGGGGAAAAAGGAACCCTCGTATTACTGTTGGGGGAATGTAGACTGGTCCATCCTCTACAGAAAACACTATGGAGATTTCTCAAAATTTAAAAAATCGATCTATCATATGATTCAGCAATTCCACACATAGGTATCTAATCAAACAATGCAAAAACACTAATTGGAAGGGAACAATGCATTCTCCTATGTTCGCTGAAGCACTATTTACAATAGTCGTACTTGGCAAACAACCTAATGGTGTATTCCTGGCAGTATCTTCTTACTTAGAGAAATTTTATGACATTTCAGTTGCAATGACTATGGATTTAGTCCCGGTGATAAGGGCAGAATCCTAAGGCGAATCTGATCAATTAGCTGCAATGTGCAACTAACATTCTATTCTTTTAAAGACATACACAGTACTTAAAATTTTTTTAATAAGTTGCTTTAAGCTTCTAATAAAAACACATTACTTAGAGGGGCATATGGATTAACAGGAAAAACGTTCTGCATTTAACTTTAGTAAAATGAAGAGGATAAAAAAAGCATATATTAGCTTTAAGTGATACTGTGCTATGCTTTTAAGTACAGGATTTGTAAGTTTCTTCTTCTGTCAATTCAAATGAATGTTAAAATGTCTCCATGCAAAATGCCAAGATGAAATCATTATTCTGCAGTAAGAAAATGGCAAAGGTAGCATTGGAAATAAGACACAAGGCACAATTAAGAATGATTGCAATGTTTCTGGGTGTCTGATGGCCTGGGAGCATGGTTCCCAGCCCTGGAAGAAAGAATCACAGCAACGCATAAGTGAGATGTTCCTCGGGCATCAGTCTCTAAGCACCAAGCAAGTCTTCCAGCCAATGGATATGAAAGGGAGAAGAAAGGGTGAGTTTTCATTGTGCGGTTTTAGAATCAAAATTCACAAAGCTGAATAATAAATCCACTCATGACATTTCTTGGCTTTAAAAGGCAGATGATGAGGTGCCTTTCAATCAAAATAAACTCACTCAGGATAAAAATTTGGGGAGAAAAGGCAGGCATCGCAGGTCTACCCACGGTGCAGCCACAGGAAGAGCTGAGCCCTCACAGGCACACTGGAGCTCAGGGTGCCGTTCAGCCTGGTACCCAAGATGTGCCAGGCCCTGGGCTCTACCCTGAGCCTCCCAGTGAGGGCAGGGACAGCGTGTGGCTCACTCACACTCTCCCATGAGGCTTTCATTCACTTGTCTATACTTGTTCATTTCTAGACATTCTGCTTGGTCCTTTTTCAGACATTACAGCCTCTTATTTTATTGTTCCTTTCAGTTTGCTACAGCAACTCCAATTCCTAGATTGCTAATCACTCTGTTTGTTGAAACTGCTGACTTCTTCGTGATGACTCATTCGTCTTGTTCCGTGACATTTCTATCTCTGAGCTCATTCTCAGCAGGGTTTTCTCTTTCCTGGGGGATTCCTGCATGATGTGCTTTGTGGAACGGCCCTCTGAGAAGGGTCATCTTTGCACATGCCGGGGCCTTGGGCCCAGGATCCGGGGTTTCTGTACGAGTCTTCAGTGTCACCTTGTCAGCTGGGCTGTGTGACGACCTTGCTGATGTAAAATCAGACCCTACCCTTAAGCAGGTCTTGAGTTTGGCTTTCTCAAGGGACAATGTTCTTGCTACTCAAAGCCCCTGAGTGGGCAAGCGGCTCTCTCAAAACTGAGTCAGTGGTCAGAGAAGGAACTTCTAGCTCTTTCCGCAGCCGGGGCTGTTCTTTCCATCTGCAAGTATGGTGTAGAGACCCACGCCACTTCCGCCTCATCCAGCTTCAAACTGTCCTTCTCTCTGAGTGGCGTCTGAGTCTGCTCAGACTGGGGGCCTCAGAGACTTAGGTCTCACAGCCCTGGAGGTTGGAATCGGAGATTGGGGGCCAGTGTGGCCAGATCCTGGGGTGTCCTCGTGCCAGCTTGCGGACTGTCTGCTTCTCATTACGCCTTTCTATGGGGTCCCGACCACTTACGAGCTCCTTGGTCACTGCCAGTGCCACCGCCCACCAGAGCCTCAGTGTCCTCGTCTTATGAGCAAAATGAAACAAGAGAATCAACCACCACTTACTGCACATCCTCAACATAACCCTCCGGGTCAAAGACTTGAAAATGTCCAAGCGTGCACAGCTGGTACGGATGTGCAAGGGACTCGAGTCCAGCACCTCTGAGATGAGGCGTGCTTCTCATTCTACAGCCCATTGCGGGAAGGAGCCAGGTGAAACCCACGTCAATGACCAGTCGCTACTGTCTGTCTATTCCTGAGCTTCACAACCAGGGCGGCAAATCTCACAGCCCCTGCCGACGCAGGTGATTCTGTGACAGTTACCGTTGATGGAACATTCCATGTGGAAACAGGACATCCGTTGTCTTTATTGGACAAAACCATCAAAACAAGCCAGAGTTCCTGGGTACTGGGGCTGGCATTTTTGTCAGACCACGTGCTGAGCAAGTGCTCAGCCTTCAGCACACGGAATGCACCCGTCACCTGGCTGGGGTCCACTATGAGACCCGCCGGGTCCCCAAATGGCACAACTACCCAGGAACCAGCCCACAATGCAGATTCCTCAGTCGCTAGATCCTAGTTTAATGACTTTTTGGTACAAAATTTACAATTTTAACACATTTTCTAGCTTTTAATTTTTTTTTAAGATTTATTTAAGCTGGGGTACAGGCCAGAGGCATGGGGCAGCAAGAAGGTTCACCAGAGACAGAGCGGGGAGCAGAACAGGCAGATCAACCAAAATACACTGCTGAGGGGAGCAGCAGGCGAGACAGGAGAGGTCTGCGGCGCCATGTGGGAATCTCCCCAGCCAGGTGTTGAACTCGTGTCTTCACTGCCGACAACTCCACAGCACAACGCTTAACTGCTACGCCACCAGGGAGGCCCTCTAGCTTTTAATTTTTTTAAATTTTTTTCCGCTTGAATACATATTTTCCAGTGGAAGATATAAAATTCAGCACATCTGAATGTTCCCTTACTTCATTAAAAAAGTTTCTTCCACTTTTTTCCCTCTTGCCAGGAGAAACAAGGACAGACTGCATTCAGAAGGGAGGCTTCCCACCTGCACGGAAGCAGTTAGTGGTGTTAGCGGCGCTTGGATTCCAAGCATTTTTGTGGATGTAACATCTAAGGTTACAGTTTTGCTGCTGCTACTGTTGAATTTTCTGAACAGAATCTCACACTCAGGTAGGACTGCGACTGAGTTTTACATTATAGTATATTTTCCAGTTTGGAAAGATGTAGAGCAGGAAACTGCTAGGCTGACCAGTAATTATATGACATCAAGTTGAGTCCAGAGTGAAGTGGCCAAAACCGAGCTGCCCCCTAGGCTCACCGAGATGAGAGAACTGACCTGCTCCAATTTTAGCAGTGTCAGCTGGACTAAGAATTAGTGGCAGGTCAAAATCTTTAGCAGAAAATACAAAATGCACTGCTGGAGCTCAAGAACTAAAGTAATGGGATGTGTCTGTCAGGTCCTGTGAGTACAGGCTTGAGGATGACAACTGCTTTCTCGAAGATTCCACGGCACCCAACAGAGGCCGTCAGCAGCAGGGCAGGGGAGGCAGCAAATGCACAATCACGAACAAGCAACTGCGACCTGCAGCCTCTTCTAGCCCTGTCCCGGCATCCGAAGTCCACAGTTTATTGTAAGAAACAAGCTGTTCTGTAGTCAAGACAAGCAGCACCTGCCAGGGGCGCGCACTCACTGAAGGAGGGCACTGAGTCCTGGGTGGGGCTGGGCAGTGTCCCCGGGGGCTTCCGGAAAGAAGGAGACCAAGCAGGTCTTCCTGAGGATCCAAGGACACTCCACAACTCAAGCGACCCCTCACCACTCCCAGGCGAGACCTTCCTCCAGGGGCAGCTGCCCACCTGCCTGAGGGCGGAGAGGGTGCAGCACTGCCAGCCTGGTGAGAACACTGTGGGGAGGTCAGCGCCCCCAGCAGTCAGGAGCACAGTGAGCCAGGCGCAGCATCGAGGGCAGGCCGGCTGAGTCTCTGAGGGCCGTCTCCGTGGGGACCTGCTGTGCTGGCGGGGCGCTGGGCACGACCTCATGGTGCACAGGCTTGCAAGGCCCTGGGGACTCTGCTGTGACAAGCCTGAAGCCGCCCTGATCTGTCTTAAATGTGCAAACCCCTTCAGGAGCTTGCGAGCAAGTCTGGCTGGATTAGAGGGCTCTTTCCTCCTCGGTGAGCAGCGAGCAAGAGCCTCAAGAACCGCAGCGGTGCTGTCTGGTGCTGGGGACACACACACAGATCTGGACATGATCCCTCGGTGAGAGCGTCCCTGGTGGCGCAACGGGTTAAACGCAGCACTGTGGAGCTGTCCGCGGCTGCAGCTGCAATGCGAGTTCGATCCCCAGCTGGGGAGATTCCCACAGGGCGCAGCAGACCTCTCCTGTCTCCCTGCTGCTCCCCTCAGCAGTGGATTTCCCTCGATCTGCCTGTTCTGCTCCCCACTCTGTCTCTGGTGAACCCTCTTGCTGCCCCATGCCTCTGGCCTGTACCCCAGCTTGTATGCAAAAATAAACAAATCTTGATCCAGTCATCTATTTTTGGGCAATTGGGTTGTTTCCATACCTTAGCTATTATAAACAGTGCTACAATAAACATGCGGGTGCATGTATCCTTTCGGATTAGTGTTTTTGTGTCTTTTGGGTAGATTCCCAGTAGTGGTATTGCTGGGTCATATGGAAGTTCCATTTCTAGCAGTTTGAAGATGTGGTCCATATACACAATGGAATACTATTCAGCATTCAAAAAAGACAAACACATGCAATTCGCAGCAACATGGATGGACCTAGAGGGGATCATGATCAGTGAAATAAGCCAGAAAGAAAGAGAAAAATATCGAATGGTTTCACTTATAACAGGAATATAGGGGAGCCAAATAAGAAAGCAACATTCAGCAGGGAAGGAGGGGAGG
>PVIJ01025035.1:0-11278 GCA_004024925.1 Scalopus aquaticus
GAGTTCGACGCCCGGCCGGGGAGAATCCCACATGGCGTGGCGGACCTCTCCTGCCTTGCCCGCTGCTCCCCTCAGCAGTGTATTTCTGATCTGCCTGTTCTGCTCTCCGCTCTGTCTCTGGTGAACCCTCTCGCCGCCCCATGCCTCTGGCCTGTACCCCAACTTGTATGTATAAATAAAAAATAAATCTTTAAAAAAAAAAAAAAAAAATGTTAGGTGGCAAGTACTCAACATACCCCAAGCAACCTCAATAATCAAGCCTCAGTGCCTTTGTACAAGGTGCTTTGCTAACTTGTCTTCCCTGTCTCACTGAAACGTCACCTAACCTTAAAGGTCCAGCAAAAATGGTTTATCCTTGAGAACACCCTCCCCTTCTGGTACACAGTATGTGTGTCTCATAACACGCTCTCCTTCCTTTTTCTTAGCACCTATCAAGCACTTTCTTCCTTAAGAAAAAAGAATGTTTACTAAACACTGTATTCTCTTCTAAAGCATTTAATTACTACTTTGCCCAAAGGGAGTGCTCAATAGATAATTGAATTAATCTACTCTTTACACAGCTATGATGTTTAGTTTTACTAACAAGTAGCAAATTGAAAACTGATTTAGGAACAACTAAAGAGGGTAAAACAGTCTTTATAGATGAATGCTAGATTTTATCCGTATCTTACAGATAACTTTGAAAGATGTTGAATAAATATATACCCTAGAGCTTTTCTGTGGTCTCCGTCTTCTTACAAGAATTTTTTTTTAAAGATTTATTTTATTTATTTATGCATACAAGAACTGGGGTGTAGGCCAGAGGCACGAGGGTGAGAGAATTCCCCAGAGAGAGAGAGGGGAGCAGAACAGGCAGATCCACTGACGTACACTGCTGAGGGGAGCAGTGGGTGAGGCAGGAGAAGTCTGCCGCACCATGTGAGAAGCTCCCTGGCTGGGGATTGAACTCACACTGCAGAGGCTGGCAACAGCTTGACAGCACTGAGACTCTAACCCCTGCTCCATCAGGGAGGCCCCCTAACTTACAAGAATTAAAAAAAAAAAAAATACATTAAAAGGGTCTCCCTGGTGGTGCAACAGGTTAGCGCAGCGCTGTGGAGCTGTTGGCAGCTGCGGAGCTGTCGGCAGCTGTGGCGCGAGTTTGAGGCCCGTCTGGGGAGATTCCCACATGGCACAGCAGACTAGCCCGCTGCTCCCCTTAGCAATGTATTTCGGTCGATTTGCCTGTGCTGCTCCCCACTCTGTCTCTGGTGAATCCTCTCACCCCCTACACCTCTGGTCTATACCCCAGCTTGTATGCAAAAATAAAATAAATCTCTAAAAAATATATATAAAAATTACTTACAGTGCTGGTTCTTCTTCTTCATCTCCATATGACTTTAGATTATCCTGGTCATACTGTGGTAATTCAGGCATCAGTCTGCAAATTAGGACATTATTTTAAATTATCTATTGCTAAATCATGCTTAAGGAGCAGAAAGACCAACATTTATTTGATGAATGTATTATTTAATGAGTTTTTTCCTGAAATAACCATTTATGGTCAGGACTCTAAATTTATAAGCTTTATATGAAGAATACTGACCTACAGGACTAAAAACTTGGCATCCTATTATTGAAAGGCATGTTGAAGTTTACTTGGGTTTTAGGGGTGTTTTTTTTTAATGACTGAAGAGTTAAAACTAAATATACAGTCTAGCTCTAATTTAGACCATCATAACACTGGTAATACTTACTTGTACAGCATATGATAAACAGCAATTTGCACAGGGCGAGCTCTGAAGAGGAGTAACGGAGCCAATGTATTTAACAAAGTCTGGAGATACTCTGGTAAGTTTGTTTTTTGGCCAGCAATCAACTTTGCAGGGAGTTTGTGATTGAGCAGCTGGTCCTTTGGGATATACGTTAAGGTTTCACACATGGGCTTCAGCATTGCATTCTGAAAGGATGTTTCAGATGTATCTTTGCTTTCTCCTGAGAGCAAAAAAGAAAAGAAACATGCACATCCCCAAACGAAGTAATACAGCTGGACAGGTTACAGACAATCGAATATTATTTAAGAAAATGAAATAAAAACTAGACCAACATTAGAGCAGCCCTGTCTAGAAAGTGAGCTGAGTAGATACTTCAGATATTCTCAGCTCTTTAATGACTCACTCCTCAAGAAGAAAGCAAACGATCAACTGCACTTCAGGTCATAATCTATGTATTTATCTGAATTACTTTAACTTGCGATGATTTTTGGATACCTTGCCCTTTTGCAATTCTTGTCTGTAAAGCAGAAGCATATGGGATGCTTCTGAGATGCCAAGCTTCTCCCTAGCCCTTATCTTCTACTATTCTTTATCACTTAAAGATTCAATTTTTGTTTTGAATTTTCCAAAAAGTCATTCTTTTTAAAAAATTTTTTCCCCAACAACCATTTTCAATGAATTTCATGATTACTCCTTTCATTACTTGCCTGTAACAGTCACCAAAAGAGGTAAAAGCAAACTGTGGATGCCTTGGGAAAAAAATTCTTTCCATTCACTGATTAGATTTGCAGGAAGATTGCCAATGGTCTCTGGAGTGGCGGATTCAAAAAAAGCACTGAGCTCACAGGCCAAATCAAAGCTGACACAGGCAAAGAGTTGGACGAGTGGAACAGAATACAATGTTTGGTTCTCATTTGTTGTCTAAAGAAACAAAAATGAAACAGGTAAGCAGACGTGTACCAGAACATCACAAATCCAGGTAACAGAGAAGTCTCTTTCATTTCCCTTAATTTTTAAAATAAAAAACATTGGAAGTGTGAGGTCTCAGGAGACATTTATTTATTTTACATCATAATTAACTTCAATATTAAATACTAGGAATCAGAATCAATTCATGTAATGTAATATGCTTTATTTCTAAAATTATGAAAGAGGGCCTCCCTGGTGGCGCAACGAGTTAAGTCTCAGCCTATGAAGCTATCTGCAGCCACAGCAGCACGAGTTCGATCCCCAGCCAGGGAGCTTCCCACATGGCACAGCAGACCTCTCCTGCCTCACCCGCTGCTCCCCTCAGCAGTGCACTTCAGTCAATCTGCCTGTTCTGCTCCCCACTCAGTCTCAGGTGAATCCTCTCACCCCACCCCCAAAACCTCTGGCCTACACCCCAGCTCTTATATGCATAAATAAATAAATTTTAAAAATTATGAAAAGAATATCAATTACCATTTACCAAATGAAATACATCAAATCATCTCAGGAGCTACTAATTGAACACTAGTAAGTTTCCTTAAAATAAGGAAACTGAGGCTCAACTAGGTCAAGTTGAAAATTCTAAGACACACAACTAACAGCAGGCAAAGCAGAGATTTGCGCCAACCCACCCTGACTGACCTGCACATCAGCACCCAGTTATTTCACAGCAGGGTGTTTTTGGACATTAAAAAGAACACTAATTCTCTCTGAATTTGCTTAATCTTTAATGCAGTGTTCTGGCAACACTGACACAACTTAGTATGTTTTAAGAATCACTTAAAACCAAAAAGACCAAAAAACCTGTCCAGAAGAGATAAAACCTGAAAAGAGCCATGCTGCAGATTTTTTATTTGAATGAGCTCATGGAAAGAACACTTTAACAGCACTAATTTGGTCACTGAGTGATACTGACAGACATTAATTAAGCCCTATCATTTTACTGTTGTCAAGTAATAGCTGGTGAGGAAGATAGCTAAAAGTGTTTGAATGCTAGCAAAGGAGCTAATTACAATCATTACTTCAAAAATAAAAATAGCAAATAGCTCTGATACGCAGACATCCACCAAGGCCCAAGAGAAGTGATGACACATCAGAGTAATTTACCTCCAGCCAAGCCAACATGGAGCACATGATGAAGTCCCATTCACTCTCAGCCAGCGGAGACGAGCAGTATTTCAGAAACAGGGATAGAAACCGCATTATTTCTATATTTACACCCAGGATCTCTGGACTTACTTCTGACAGATTACTGTAATAAAGACATAAATAAAACCACCACTGGAGAATTACAGACAATTAGAAAATATTCTATTTTAAGTCCTATATTTGTGAGTGATTAAATGTCTACTATCCTATTACTCTACAAAGCTATGACTAGAAGACAGATAATCTGGGCCCACATTGCATGGGGTGGAGGGGAAATGACTCAGTAGAACATAGTGTAAAGTATCACCTACCAACTGAAAAGAAAAACATCTTCATGCTCTTTCTTCCAGGATATTATAATTTTTAATATACCATGTAATAGCTCTCCATCATCTATGCTTCTGGTTTGCAGACAAGAATTAAAAATGGCAAGATGTCCAAAGCCTCCTAAAGTAAAATTCAAAACAAAAATTACGAAAAATTTTTAAATTTTTACGTCAGTAAGAAAGAGAGTCTACTTTGAGATAGGTCAAAATGTTCTTGAGAAGTGCCCAGGTTAGAACTACAAATAGGGCTTATATGTAAGAGTCAACAAATGAGCTTGGAAGTTCCACAGGGCAGTCTCTGACCTCATACCCTGCACCTAGCACAGAACAGGGAATGGGAGTAGCGTGGGGGGACAGGTGAATGACAGAGTCCTCTAAACTAATCTACACTCTTTTCTGTTTCCGTTTCCTAAGACTAGTACTTAGGCAGCTTACTCACCTCTCAAAAAAAAAAAAACCCAAAAAACTGGAGTGCAAAGTTCACTACAGAGGGAAATAGAACATCCTGCTCCATAATTCATACATTCATTCAGTAAACATCTACTGTGTTGGGAAAGCTCAGATGGGGTCTCCATTCTTTAGAATCCCATTGCCTCCTTATCCTTCGACTCTCAGGTTAAATATTGCCTCCATTCTATGAAATGCCCAAGTAGATAAAGTATGCCTATCTATGTTTCTCTGTTTTCAAATATCACTTGCTTGTTGCCTTTGTAACATTATTTGTTTATCTATTATGTTCTCAATTAAAAAGTAAGCTCCATGAATGCAGGAATTTATTTGCTGTACTTACCACTATATGCTACCCCCTTGCCCCCACCCCCAAAACACACTTATTTTGGTTGACTAAATGAATGATTATCAGGTACACTGCTAGATTCTGGAGAGAGATGAACAAAATTCAGTCCTTGAAGGTTACTCATCTAGCAGTAGTGGCAGACACAAAAGCAAATTAGGATATAATATGGACAAAGCCTGGAAGTCCAGAACAGAAAACCACCATGTAGCTGAGTCAGAAAAGTCTTCCCAAAGTTGGCATTGGAACTGGGATTCATAAAAAGTTATATAAAGAGCCTGTAAGACTAGCAAAGGGGCACGCCAGGGAGTCATAAGGTACCAAAAATGTTCAAAAATCATGAGAATTTAACAAGGTCAGTGTCCGGGTGGAAGCAGGAGAACTTCACTGAGACTAAAAAGTCTTAGAGGCCAAACTAAGGACTTAGGTCTTTATTCTGTAAGCAAGAGGAAATCAAAGGGCCAAGAGGAGAAAGCAAAGAGTATTAATCTTTCTTTTAAGACAAAGAAAAAAATTCTTCTTAGCAACTGTAACAAGAAGTAACTGATTTTCTAACAACTAAAAAGTATTGGTTTTATTTCATCACTTTGGCTAATTTTGTTTCATCACCTTCTATGACATTTAACGCGGGTGATGAATACATAAAACTCCTTTGTTTCTTCTCTCTTTCTTATTCTTAAGTCTCCCTCCAATACATCCACCTTATATCTATGTACTGTGTTCCCTTGGTATTCTTTTCACTTTCCTCTCCCTGGACAAACTTCTTAGATTATAGCTACCACCTACATGTCATGGAATTCGAAGGAAGTATCTCCATCCAGTCAATAGCTTGTTTCTTAATGAAAATCTCCATGTGAATATTTATCCGATCGCCATTCATTCCAATGTGTCTAAAGCTTAACATTAACTCCCTACATACTCCTCCTCGCCTGGACTGCTCCCAACCCCAAGTCTCCCACAGGGTTTTCTACAAAGGTAATGGCACTTCTATCTATCCAATCTAGAACTATAGTCACAAAGCCCTGTCAATTCCATTTCCTTAATCTCTTTCATTTCCAGCTTCTCTTTCATCTTGATTTAAGCTCTTTACCTCTCAGACTATTCCAATAGCTTCCTATCTGGTCTTCTACTCCCAAACCCTCTCCTCTCACATCTGTTCTTCACACGATTGTCAAAATAATCTAATACAAATGTGACAATCTACTACCCTCTTAAATTGAGCCAGTAGCTCCAGCTACCTACAGCTTAAGGTCCTTAACCTACAAAATTAGGTCTTTATGATCTATTCCCTAGAACGTCTCAATATCCACCTTCTATGTAGCCCATTTTTTTGTCCCTAACCTTCTACTTTAAATACAAAGCAAACTGATCTATCTGTACTCCTATATGTTCTCTGTACCTAGAATGACCTTCCCAACTATGTTCATACAGAAAACTATCTTTCGGGCCTCCCTGGTGGTGCAGCAGTTAAGCGCTGCGCTATGGAGCTGTCGGCAGCGGTGATGTGAGTTCGACACCAGGCCAGGGAGATTTCCACATGGCGCAGGACCTCTCCTGCCTCGCCCGCTGCTCCCCTCAGCAGTGTGTTTCTTTGATCTGCCTGTGCTGCTCCCCACTCTGTCTCTGGTGAACCCTCTCACCGCCCCATGCCTCCGGCCTGTACCCTAGCTTGTATGCATAAATAAATAAACCTTTAAAAAAAAACCAAAACTATCTTTCAACACTCAATTGAGTTATTTGTGAGATCTTTGTGAGATCACTGCTGACACCTTAAAATAGAATGAAAAATTCCTCGCACCTCTTTTTTGCTACATCTGTTATCACGGGATGTAATTTTGTCTTCTTAACAAAGGATGTATCACATAACCAACCCTCACTATGTGTTTATTAAACTAATAGTCAAATGAACTATCAAGAGTGCAGAGTATCCCGAAACATTTAAAATACAACAAAAGCTATTTCCTTTTTGCCATTTATATGTTCAATCACTGGATGACTAAGGAGAACTAAGCCAAAAAAGATATAGATGGAAATTAGAGGGTATGTGCAATTGTAAATATTTTCTTACATGTGCAGCATTTCTGTTCTGCAAAGGGATTAACAGTCATTCTCCAATGACATTCATTCTACTATCAACCTGTTATGTAACAAAAGTATAAACTAGGAATAATTCAGCAATAATTCAATTTATCTGTTAGATTTAGATTTATACATTAAGAAACCATTCACCTCAATCAAGAAATGAATGAACTAACCATTAGTACTCCACAGATCTTCCTTAGTCCATGCCAAAAGGGCAGGTATACACTGAGCAATGAATTCTTTCTTATCTTCTTTTGACAAAAATGGACAGAGACTCTGAATGGTGTGCATATTACCTTCTGTTAGTGGGAAAAAACTGTTTAAAGAAAAGAAAAAGTATAAATTGTATTTATCCCAAATATACCTGTATTTTAGAAAGTTCCTCTTATTTAGACTATCCAAAATGACAAATAATTCTCAAATACTTGCTGATTCTAGATGATGAAATTATATATAATTATTTCTTGCTGCTTCTGTTTTACACAATTCTAATTTTGAAATGAGCATATATAAATTTTGTCCCAGGTATGATTATTTTTTAATTATCCAAGCAATTTTTCTCTCTCCTTGGTGGCTCAAAGGGTTATGTCTCAGCACTATGAGGCTATCCGAAGCCACTGCAGCACAAGTTCAATCGCCAGCCAAGGGGCTTTCCACATGGCGCAACAGACCTCTCCTGTCTTGCCCACTGCTCCCCTCAGCAGTGTACTTCAGTCAATTTGCCTGTTCTGCTCTGTACTCTGTCTGTGGTGAAGCCAACCCTCTGGCCTACACCCCAGCTCTTGTATGCATAAATAAATATATCTTTTTTTAAAAAAAGTCAAGTGATTCATCTTAGATAGTACCAGCTATGTATCCTTTCCATGAACTGTTATTCATATACATGCGTAAGTTGAGTTTTATTTGCACAGTGAGATCACACTAAACATAGTGCTGTATCATTTGCCACTTACATGGTATGTAGATCTTTTTGTCAGGACATATAAATATATATTAGTTTATTTTAAGGCTGCATAAGTAAATTAAAAACAAAACCAAAAATACCCCATACTATGAATATATCATAATTTAGTCCCCTATTAGTGGACATGTAGGTTCTTTCCCCAAAGTTTTTGCTCTTATAAATAAAGCTGCAATAAATGTCTGTAAGCAGATACTATTCTGCAAGTGCAAGACACCCTTTGAGGTTAGATTTCTAGAAACAGAATTGTAAGATCAAAGAATTGAATGTGTATTTTAGGTATTTCAAATTGCTTTCCAAAAAGAGCATAATAAATTTACACTTTCACCAAAAATGACAAATACATACCCATCTCATTAGTTACTAGTTCAAATAATTCTCTAGCTAATTCCATATTACTTTTATAATCATGAAAAAATTAAAAAGTACTATCAAAAGACTATATACAGGCACACTTGATTTTATTGCATTTGGCTTTACTGTACCTCACAGATTATTGCTTTTTTTTTTTTTTCAACTTGAAGATTTGTAGCAAAAAGACTGCAAGTTGCTGAAGGGTCAAAGAGGCTGGCAGTTTTTAGTAATAAACTATTTTTAAATTAAGATATGAATTTTTTTTGTTTTTGTTTGTTTAGCTATAGTAAACACTTAATAGACTAGGGTATAATGCAAACATTGATATATACTGGGAAACCAATTAAGTCAAGTGACTCATTTGACTGCAATATTTGTTTTATGGTGATGGTGGAACTAAACCTACATTATCTCCAAGGAGGTCCTGTACCGTTTTGATTATATTAATATGACATTTATAAATGACGTCATTACAGTGAAGGAGAACAGATTACTGGTTGCAAGGGATGAGGAGAGAGGAAGGAAGAAAAGTAGCTGTGGCTCTAAGAAGGAAATACAGAAGATGCTTATGACAGAATCCCTCTGATCTTGGCCTGTGGTACTGGCACACACAATACCCTCACAGGAAACAAGCAAGTGCAGGTGAACTGGTCAATCACATGTGGCCAGTTTCTTGGTTGTGAAGCTACCACAGTCATGCAAAATGTATAGCTCTGGGGCTATAATGAATGAAGAGTTATTATTAGGGATATTATTTCTTTCAATTGCATATGTATCTATACGTTACCCCCAAATAAAGTTTTTAGAACTTTTAAATAAGATTTAAGTAATAAAAATTTAGCTTCCAATTGTACTATACCAGAACATATATATACTATTTCAGAATTGTTTGTTGTCAATCAGTAATTCAAAATGGCTCCTGGTAAAATTTCAGCTAAGTATTTAATGCTCAGCTTCATTAGCATGTACAAGCCCACACTCTTGTTTTAAGAACACAGGTGTAGCGTTTCTAGAATACATTTCAATAGGGTGAACTTTATTAAGAAAAGGGTAAATAGCTTTCCCATTATTTCCATACAGCAAGCAAATTGATGGGAAAAGGGTTTGGGGTGAGGAGGAGGTGGGGGAGAAAGATATCTACCAGAAAGGTTTCTAGGGAAAAGAAGAGTAAGAGAGAGTAAGTTTATGAAATGCTAATTGTTTAAAACAAGTATAAAATTTCACAATAAAATGTTATATTTACATTTAAAAAGGTCTGTACCTATCCTAACCTAAAACAATTTAAATTGCTTTAAAATCTTTCAAATTCTCTTAAGTTTAATTTTCTATTTCCCAAAACCTTGTTTTTTCTTGACTAATTAAAGATTGTTCATTAGCTGGTGTTTGCCATAGTGACCAATTACGATAAATTACACAACAAAAACATTTTAAGTTAAGAATACCTTTCTTTTCTCCTATAATGCCGTTTTACTTCTTCAGATGAAACACTTCGGGAAAGGATCAACTTAGCAATAATAAGAGACCAAAGCGTGCCATTCTCCATGGATCTATAAAAGCAAAAAAACTGAATATGTGCTTAAGATCTCTTAAATACCAGTTCCCTGGATTCCTTTTACAGAACTGAATAAATCACTTTGTAAGGGCATCAATTCACCCAGAACTTTTGCACCCACTCAACTGCACTACTGAAAGGACTAGGATCTTACGTTCTCATTCCAAGGCAATTCTAAAGCCCTTCAAGGTGCTTCAACAAGAGATGACCTAAAAGATTAGATCAGCGGAACAGAGACTGCAGTGGGGGAAAGGTCATATCCTACAGGATACCTAGGTTTGTGGTTGAAGTTGAGGAACCAATGAGGTATGGATAACCGCTGAGAAAAGTTCTGAGTAGGTATGTGGACTAGGTATGTAAAATTGAAACAGAAAGGAACTACCTATTCACCCAAGGCTTCTGATACTGCAAAGCAAACTCACAATATAGGCAAATGCAAGCCTCTTAAAGAGCAAGCAATTTAATACAACCATTTCAGCAAGCTGGGGGAGGGATTTTGCCGCTACAGTGTTAAGACACACCTGTAAAAGACTAAGGGGAAAACTGAGTTGAGAGTAGTGGGAGCACGGGTTGCCCAAGACAAAACCACCTTTACACGCTCCCATTCTCTCATTGCCATGTATCATTTGAGTGTATTCATGAACTCAACAAAGGCAAAGTCCAAATATCTCCTCAGAAGAATGAGTCAAGCACTTAGTATCCAGAAAGCATTTATCATTAAAATGTGGAATTTAGATAAACCCTCTAATCGAAAGGTTAGCAGAGTAGGTTTACATTTAACAAAAATAAAGTCAGAAATTAGGAAAATACTCATCAAGAAAACGGAAACTGAAAGGGATTCTTACCTGTTAAATAGCAACTGCAACAGGCCAGAAGTCTTGCCAACTCCACATAAACTATCATATGTAATATTCATCTTTTGAAGCATTTCACAAAATCCAGTTAGAAAAACAGGTGGATTATCTAACTCTTCATACCACTGCAGTGAGTAGAGCAGTTCTGCAACTAACCGAATGGACAACATATTATGAGGCGCATTTTGTGAACAGACCTCATTTTCACTTCTTGCCCCACTTTCCAACCCTGTTGCACCCACTCATCCCAAAACATCTCCGAACTGGTGTTGAAATTTGCTTTGATTGCAGACGATATGATAATATATATACAAAACCCTAAAAACTCCATAGGAAAACTACTCAAAATAATAGACCAGTTCAGTAAAGTAGCTGGATACAAAATCAACGCACAAAAGTCAGTAGCATTCCTCTATGCAAACACCCAATCTGAAGAAGAAGAAATTAAGAAATCCATCCCCTTCAAAATCGAAACCAAAAAAAT